>JAPDSC010032059.1:189771-207351 GCA_026290005.1 Latrodectus geometricus | reverse complement strand
CTACCTTTGGAGAGTGTTTCTTGTTTAAAAAATAATTTATATCAGATTTTTTTTTTTTTTTTCTATAGAGTACAGTAAAACCCCGCTGAACGCTGTTTCGGTTTAGCGCTCTTTTATTTCAACCCGTGGATTCCACGAAATCGCTCGCAGCATACGTGGACTCCCCGAAATATTATGCAGCGATAGGTTTCAAATACACATCCGAAAGAGTGTACTCGTGTTTCTTGTTTGGTGCGGTATTGTACAGACATATTTTTATTATTGGAAACATTTGTTGACATTATTGTAAGTAAGTATTAATTTACATATTTAATACTATATTACAGTGTCAAATATTTTGATCTTTAGTTTTTACTGTGGGTGATAATGAAAAAGAAAAGAAAGCAACCAGAAAAAGCATTTCACTCAAAACTAAAATGGAAGTGATTAGAAGATTAGATTCTGGTGAACGTCAAACTCCAATTAGTGCTTCATTTAATTTGCCTTAATATAAAGGAGTTTGTCTACCATAACTGAAATAATGGATCAATTCATTGAAAATTATCCGAATTTTCAATGAATTCGGATAATTTATATAAGGAGCTCAAAAGTAAGGCGTGGTGTTAGAGATGCTCTATCCGCTTATGAAGAACTTTTAAGAGAACAACGCAAAAGAAAAAAGCAAACAACATTAGATGCTTTTGTCACAAAAAGGCAGAACACTGAAAACGCGAAAGGCTAACTAAATATGACTGACTTAGAATTTTTTTTTTTTAAGAATATTCGTTTTGTTATTTATATTTTGTTTTTATTTTTGCAAGAAATAATGATGTGGTATTAATTTGGGCTTTAAGAAACCAAACATGTTTGGTTTTATTTTTATTAAAAAAACATACTTTTTAAATTTAATACCTAACCAATTTCCTAGCCATCTTCCCCTAACCCCAATATTTACATGTAAAGATAGCCTCGTTTAGCGCTGTTTCGCATTACGCTCTACTTTGATGGAACGCATCCCCCGCGTTAAGCGGGGTCTTACTGTACAACGAAATAAACCCAGAGAATTAAAAAAAAAATTCTTGTGATTTCAGTTTGAGCTACAAGGCACGATATTCTAAACTTGAACACATAACATTGAACACCATCAGAACAAGGTTTTCATCATGAAATGAATCTGACGAATATTATCATTGAAAAATTTTAGAATGCTTTCCTTTTTAGCTGTGAAGTCAATAAATATTGCAGACTTCTCGTCCAGTATATGACGATAGACAACTGGTGTCCTATCGATAAAGGTAAAATCCCATTCAATGAATCGTCATCAGCTTTATAAATGCGATAGATTTCAAAGCTGTGTATTAGGTTGAGGAAAAAGTCCATTTTGATTTCGGTAGACGCCTGCAGTGATCGCTATCTCATGAGGTATCTATCAAACAATTTCAGATTTATGTTCTCTGGAAAGTTGACATTTGACACTAAAATATTCTCTTGCGGTTTTTTGTTTGATTCATTCAGTTGCGAGTACAAGGTTTTAAAAATGGAAGACAACAAACAGAAAATTCGATACATTTTCGTTTTTCTCTTGTAACGGCGAAAAAGATAGCCGGGTGGCTAAAAGTGTGAAAGGTGTTTATCGTCCTATATAAGACTGTAACAACCAGTTACGTAAGATTTTGGTTTCGACGATTCCGTTCGGGTATTTTTGATGTTAGAGATGCACCTCGCATGGATACAGCATCTTCGAAAATGTCTTTGAAATATAAAAATGATCAAACTTGACAGCATGTCAGCAGTCGTAGCTTCGTGTAAGACATAAAAATCTACATGAAAACTATTTTAAACCTTCTTACAAAGGGAATCCGAAAGAAGTTACATAAAGTTCACGTAAAAATAATGGATTTCTTTTTCCCCTGTCTAATATTTTCCTCCAGGTGTTATTTTTTCAAATAGCACCAAAAATAATTCTCAGGACCTTGGATCAGAATAGGGCATTCATTCCATAGTACCAGAAAAGCTCTTCTACTTTTAGGTAAGACACTATATGTGAGCATGAATTAGCATAAAATTACCAGCAATATTTTCAGGCAAGATTCGCTGACGAGGAATTTTCAGAGATTTTGGTTTAGCTTGTGAATATCTGCAAACAAGGATGTTTGAGTACAAACTCTGTTGAATATGATTTGGAGAGGCACGAAGATCCAAGGATTTGAAAAGAACTATGGAACGGGGAAAGGATGCCACACAAATGGGTGTGCTTCATAGCTGACATTAAAGGTTGTCTTCACTTTGCATCTCTGACGACGAGTGATGAAAACCAGCCGCAAGGCTAAAAATTTACTGCATGGTCACCCTTGGCAACTTTTTAGAAAAATCCCCAAAAATCTCGTCATTTTGTACAAGCGAGGTCTAAAAATAAACTGAAAGCTGAAAAAGTATTGCCTGATGGGTCGGAATAAATGTTATTTATCACCGATGTGGCCAAATGTGGAAAAATCGTGTCAAGAGTGACCTTTTAGTAAATCTAAGCCGCGATTTTGGATTGTTTCGGACAAATTCCCGAAAGGTTCATTTTCAGGACCTACTACTGTGTGCATATATATATATATATAAAATATAAATATAACAGATAAAAAAATTTACATCCCATACATAAATAATTCTTTTTTCTAAATGCTCTTCGAGAAAATCAACTGTTTTTATAAACGCTTTAATTTTTTTAATTAAATAATATTTTTAATGGTGAAGAATAAACTGAAGAACGTTTGTAATTTTCAATCAAAATTGCATTATATAAATTAAATTGTAACAAGAGAAAATTTTACCAAGATTTTTTTTTCCTTACCTGGAAAACAAAATGTAGCGGAAGTAAATACAACATTATATTAAATTTGAATAAACATTATGAACATATTTTAAAAATATTATTATACTATGTAATCTGTTAATTTTTTTAAAACTTATCAATTCGTATTGATCTAACGTATCGACATAACTTACCTTTAGAATATATGTACTGTCTTCATAGCAGTCGTATAACCCTTGAAAATCCCTTTTAAATTCATGTCGTATTCAAAAAAATATAGTTTTGCCAAACATACTCTTTTGTTTTTACATATATCTTTGTTTATAATTATGATGAAATAAAAGACAGGATCTTTAATAGCACAAAAATTCATAAATTTTACACAAGGTGATTTCATCTAATTAAAATGAGAATATATTCTCATTTTAATTACTAAATACAATGTAGCACACAATTATTTACATTTATTAACAAATTGATATGATTTTTTTAATTTTATAAGTAAATAAAAAAACGCATTCAGATCATTTGTTAGAAAAACCAAAAAAGGATGCAAAAAAACCTTTTCAGGATGTTTATCAACAGATCGTCCAAAACAGATCCATAAAAAGACATACTTAGAACAGCTTTACAAGGCTGTCCTGAGGAATTTCTCAAAGAACATCCAGGGGACGTCCAAATCACATCCAAGACGTCGGAGGATCAAATATGGATGTTTTGGATGTCCGAGGGATGCTCACTGGACGTTGTTTGCTATCTGGGTAAGGGACATCGGCAGGCATTGTACGCCGCCAGTTCCTTCCCAGACCTTTTTCGTGAATATTTCTGCCATGCGATCCGATCATTTTTTACATTTGAGGCTAAAACCGCAATATTTCCCGACATATTAATACTTTTTACGGATTCGAACGACGAGATAACATGACAGTGCTCAATTCTAATTATTCTTAGATATATATAAATAATAATAATGCATATAAATAAGAAACACAAAACAAATTTTTTCTTTCATAAATTGCTATGTATACTAAAATAAAAAGAAAACTCAGAAAAAAAACAATTTTCTTTTTTTCTTAAAATTGTGTGATAAGAGGGGTTTCTAAATTCATAAGCCCTTTTATTTTACCATATTTTTAATCTTGTTTTAATGAAATATTGGAAAGGCTTGTCATAAATATATTCAATCAAGAATGTCATCATTTCTTCATTTTCACCGGATTTCTCTTTCCCGGTCGGTTATTGTTCCGAAGTCATTTGACCTTCCCCGAGCAGGTTCTTTCCATGGAATAAGCATGATTCCAACTCAACTCACACGACATTTTTGTTCTGCACCTATTCTGGAAGGTCAGGGCACGGGTGGGGGGTCACTTGACCCCATCCCAAGGTTTTCTCCGCTATTTATACATTGGAGGTAAATTAGAGCATTGGCCTTTCAGAAACTTTTCTTCTACTTAATAAAAAACGATTCACAATTTTTCCTTCTTGTGTCGATCCACAACGATAGCGTCCTCTTGCCATGTACAGGAATTTACATTTGATGTCGTTCAACATCTATTTGAAACGGTTTTTTCTATGCGTCAAGTGTGGACATTAATAACAATTTTAAAAATATCGATGACATGAACCGTACAGAGAACGAGAGGGGAATTTAAATAATTTCTACTTACTTTAATAATTGACGACATTAGTGTGACGTCATACCCACAACTGTTTCCAAACAAATACAATGTAAACATTTGTTTAATATTGTATTTAAGAGTGCCCTCTTGACAAACTTGGAGATTTTTGTTTGGCTATCGATTTTATGGGGGATTTTTGTTGGCACAGAACAATAAATTGTTCTGTTGCAACCAGAATACGATTGGATTTTGCCCAGCTTGGTGATGAACTGTGACTACAATTGGGCGAGAATCAAAGGTTAAGCAAACAAAAGGTTAAAAGTTTTAACAAACACGTTATCCTTAAATAATGAATATCAATTTCAAAAATAACAATTTAAAAATCTATCACCGAAGTCTATGGCAGTTTCAATGATAAATGACGCTTAACTGCAAATGTTTGGAAACAATATGACGTCACGACTAATGTCGTCTATTGAAATCTTTGGGAGAAATGCCGTAAAGCAATATGGGTTTCATTTTTCATACATTGCATAAAATATCAGAAGTCATTAATTTAAATTCATTTTTCTTTTTGAACTGAATTGCAACACCGCAGAATGGAAAGCCGAAGACATTTTAATATCCGACGCTTCAATTGCCTTTAGGGGGGAGGGGATGACGAGTAGTCACTTCTAGTAAAGAAGGAAATTCCCAAGCACACATCCCATCACAACATGTATCTCCTATTATTCAACAGTTGCTGGAATCAAACCTGGGGCCTTATGCTCTAAACAGGACTGTCCTGCTATCAGATTAAATGCAAATGATTTTATATTTACGCATTTTTATTGTTTTTCAAAAAGTGTAACATTCAAGAAACACGGTTTTATGAATAAGCAATGTATATACACTGCTTTGTAATAAACAAAATACTCGCTCTTTTAAAGGAAATAAATCAAACATTCCTATTCACAACTTGATTGCAATTAAAGCAATGTTGCTTTACTATCTAAACTGCCATATTCTGAGGTTCATAATTATATAATATTTATCTTAAAAACAAGTATTTTTTCCCTGAAAATTTGTTTAAAAATAAGCAATTTCACATGAATTTAAATAAATAAAAAATGTGATGCTTTAATTTGATTTTTGTCAACTTGAGATTTATAATGAATGAATTTTTTTTTTGTCCATGTCTCAGCTGGAATATGTGGAGCGTAGAACAGGAATAAAATAAGTACACATTCAGCTTTTCATTTTATGTCTTTCCTTACAAATACTCTCAGTTTTTGATTCGATGAATAACACTTTTGTACTTCGCTTCGCTGGTTTGACGTAATTTTGCTCCCATTCAGAAGTTATGTTCATGTGACAATAGTAAATGACCTCTGCCGATAATACACTTCCTATCCAGGAATAAACTGGGCTTCCAAGTATTTGTCATCTTGGATTTACCTTAAAAAAAGCAAATTTTAGAAAAGTCAAACTTTCATATATCGAAACCAATGACAGTAACAGGGATAAATGCCGTATAGCAGGGGCGGCCAAACTTTTGGGATCCGGGGTCTACTCCACATTTAAAAAATCGAAGGCGGTCTACCAATGTTCATCTACCAATGTCATTCATGTTAAATGTTCATCTGTTAAATACAACCAATGTTTGTTTTTTGTTCATTTTTGAAAAAGCAGATTCGCAAACATACCTCGATCCAAAGTATGATTTCAAATACAAAGTCAGTTCGTAAATATTTTAAAACGTTTCCTCAGAAATCAATTTCCGAAAATCAGTATCGCTAAATATGCTCTGGATTTAAGAAATACATCGCATCTTAATTTAATAATTTCTTCCTCGACCGTGACTGATGTGATATCTATTAAATGTCCTATTTTTTCAGATTCTCCATCAATGTTGACATTTTCATTAAATGGAAATATCATAAAATTGAGTATTTCTTTCAAAATAATTAAGTCAAGGAATCTTCTTTCAAATTCTTCAAACAAAACAAGTAAGTATTAAGATATAAGTCTCGGTTTGGAATACGGATGCACTCTTCCTCCATGTTTTTGAAGTTTCTCAATTTATGTTTTCTTAATTGAGATGCATACTTTTCAATAGTTTTTTTTAATGTTTTAATCGTGCCCTCATCATGTCCGTTTAAGGTTTTAAATCGTAAGCCTTTAATCATAAATCTTTAAATCGTAAATCTTTGCACAGTTTGTTTTGGGTTTTAAAGCATAGACTGTAGTAAACTTTTATTTTAAATAATTCATTGATTCTATGTCATAAGTCATAAATGTCTTCGCGGTCTATCTAAAATGTCTTCGCGGTCGACGTCTTGGCCACCCCTGGTAATAAATGTCCTTCATCAAATTTACTGGGTTTATTCCGGGATTAGCTCAAATGCCATAATTTTAAATTTGTTGAACGATTAAAAGTGACCCTAATTAGAAGTAACCGCAAAATTTTTTTAAAGAAGTAAATTAATAAATTAAAAACTTCAGATTTAGAAAAGAAAATCTAGATAAATTTAGTGGCATAAAACACTAATTTTAAGCAAAATTTTTCTACAAAATAGACATAAAGAAAAACCGTTTAAATAGTTCTTGCCTATTCAAACTAACCATAAAATAATGTTTAGTCTTGTCTTGTTTATTATTTTGCTTTTTCTTCTGTTCTATTGCCAAGATGCTAATGGGAGATAACTTCTCAAACCGATGTTTTGGTCTTTTCAAACCGATGTTTTGTTCTATGGAATCGGTTATTAACAAAATGAACTTCAAAAATATTTTTAATTTCTGTTTTCAAAGAGTCCAAGCCACAGAGACACACTCCATATTCTTTGAGTGCTTGGAACAATCCATGTTTTACGCACAAAATGTTCTTCAAAGCCTTTTGAATTCAAATCGAGCGAGTCATCAGGCGAAAATGATGCAATGTTTTCAAAGCTATTCAGCTATGGTTTAACGACTTCGGTCAACGTGCGCATAGCTGGAATTCATTGGAAATCGCTTGAAACCGTGGTTATCTCTGTCTCGTAACAATCAATGTAACGCACAATAAAATCTATTGGAAATTTTTACAAATAGATTGGTTTCTACAGAAGAATTTTTAAAATATTAGATACTGTGTATCCAAGATTTAAATTTGATATTGTGTACATACGAAGCTTTTCACAAAAATGCATTAATAACTTGAGAAAATGTGATTTTTAATTACTCGGAAATAAAAAAAATTCCAGTAAAACAAATTAAGTTAGTATTCCAACTTTTTTATTATGAAATATTAATATATATGATGTACAAAAAAAATATGCACAGATATTTTAGAATAGACACAAATACTATCATTTATTTATTGCTTGCATATAAACAATCAATATATTAATATTTAATGTGCTTTACACACTACATCAAATGAATTTATCTTTACTTAATGATTAATAAGTATTTATTTTTTAATAGCTGTATCAAGAGAGACAAAACCTCCAGGAATATATAAAATAACATGGATATATTCATTGGAAATCGCTTTAAACCATTGTTATTTCTGTCTCGTAATAATCGATGTCACAATAAAATTATTGGAAATTTATATTAAAAAATTTATATATTAAAAAATTATGTATTAAAAAATATTGGTTTCTACAAAGGAATTTTTAAAATATTAGATATTCAGTACGTGTATCTAATTAGGGACCCAAAACAAAAATTTGTTCATACGTTTTTCACAAAAATGCATTAATAATTTGAGAAAATGTGATTTTTAAATACTGAGAATTAAAACAAATAAAGTCAGTATTCCAACATTTTTGCTATGAAATAATGCATATGATGTATTAAAAATATATGAACATATATTTGTGAACAGATACACAAACTGCACTATGATTTATTTATTGCTTTGCATAAACAATTAAGCATTAATATTTAATGTACTTTGCATGCTACAAGAAATAAATTTATCTTCAAAGTTACCAGAATAACTTCGAAATTCACTAAATTAAAAAAAGTGAAAATGATCATTTTATGTCCTATTGGTATTCTTAAATTAATAAACTGTTGTAAAAAAAATTTATTTAAAATATCTCAGAGAAAATTGATCTATCTATTGAGGAAGTTAATTCAAAGCACCGATATTTTATGAAATAAAGTAGCCCACCTTCCGTCAAAAGTTATAATAAATCGTTTCATTCTAGTTCAAATTAATGGGAATCAAAAGTGTAATTTTTTATAAATTGTGTTGGAATTAATATTTTAAAATTATTAAACAAATATAAAGGTAAAAAAATATTAATAAATGTGCTTTAAACTTACAGAAATGAAAAATCTAAAATGAATAACATTATACTGGTGGATAAAACTCTTTAATTAAAAACTCATTATAAATATCTCTTTTTAGTAGACGAAGCTGTATAAAAATAAGTAGATAGCAATTTAAATGATGTCTACCAAATTTTTATCAATTCGCAGTGTAAAAATAGAAAAATAACTATAATTTGTACTCTTTCATGTTATATATGTCATTTAGGTTATACAAGTTTCATACATCTTTGTCTCTCAAAAAGCTGTAACAAACGTGTATTTAATACAGAGTCGACAAACAAAAAACTAAAAAAAATTGTTATTTTTCTAGTTTCTCACCCCCCCCCCCAACCATAAAGTGGCGGTTTCTTTCGTTACAGTTGAGATCATGTGTACGTCGCTTTATTTTACTTATAATTAGTCTGTGAGTGAAACAAATAATCGTTTTCACCAATAATGCTGAATATGCAATTTTGTCCACCCATCCAAAACAAGTCAATGTGTCAGTGGGATGATCTCTTCAGTGAGCAGTTGGAAAGAAAATGGTGGCCAATATCTTAGTGGGATCGGTTATTTTATATATTATTGGAGATGTGTCTCTCTCGATACCGCTATTAAAAAATAAATACTTATTAAAATCATTCAGTAAAGGTAAGTTGATTTCATGTAGCATGTAAAGCACATTCAATATTAATATTGGATTGTTTATGCAAGCTATCAATAAATCATAAGATTCACTTTATGGTCAGTTTACATCGGCAAGGACGATTTAAATGCTTCGATTTTTTTTTTCTTTATACAATTAAGTTAATTTTTTCCCGAAGTTATCAACTTTAAGAGTTTTCATAGATTGTTGCGAAATTCCAATATTTACTATACACCGTAAATATTATTTATACCAAAAAATTTACTTTCCAATACATTTTAATTCCATAACTTTTTTTTTTTTTTTTTAGTCGACGTGATTCTACACTTATACCAACAAATATTGTTGAAACACATTTTGGCTTTCGACAGTTATAGATGACATTAGTTGTGACATCTTATTGTTTCCAAACATTTGCTGCTAAGCGTCATTTATCATTGAAACTGCCATAGACTTAGGTGATACATTTTTAAATTGTTATTTTTGAAATTGATATTCATTATTTAAGGATAACGTGTTTGCTAAAATTTTTAATCTTTTGTTTGCTTAACCTTTGATTCTCGCCCAATTGTAGTCACAGTTCATCAACAAGCTGGGCTTATTTCCAATCGTATTCTGGTTGCAGCAGAACAATTTATTGTTCTGTGCCAACAAAAATCACCTATAAAATCGATAGCCAAACAAAAATCTCCAATTTTGTCAAGAAGGCACTCTTAAATACAATATTAAGCAAATGTTTTCATTGTATTTGTTTGGAAACAGTTGTGAAAATGACGTCACACTAATGTCGTCAATTCATTAAAAAAAAAAATATCTGTCATCATTTCAAACACGTGCCCTTCGTTCACCAATCAGGAATTTCCGCGGCAGGTTTACAAATACGACTCCATTTACCTTTCTCACTGAAGTACAAATAGAAAAATACAGTTTTTGGGTGAATTTCTTCCGTCACGAATCGGATTTCGTTTAGGAATTTCCCTACTCGTCATCGGACAGAAGTTGCCACACCGGACATGAAACGCCGACGCGTCGCTGATTCGTTCCACCGGGGATTTTCCGCCAAGCTTCGAAAGCATTTTTCATTCAAAACCGAAACGAAAATTTTTGTATTTTCCAAGAATGCAATTGCGCTCGAGTACCGATCACGGATTTTACTCTTGGAATCGGTTTCAGAGGAAGTTTTACCCCATAGATTGCAGGATGATAAGGTAATTACATAGTGAGCAGGTATGGGATCGATAAATTCTAGAAACTGTATCGATATCTGTGTTTCATACAAGGTCAGGTGACCTTGCTGCTATTGTGGAATGATTTTTGGCAGTTTCTTTTTTATCAAATATCGTTACAGAAAGCCGTTATGTTATAAATTTCTTCCAGTACATTATTATACATGTTAATTTGTAAGTTATAGTTCGTAAATATTTTTACTCATAATAAGTGAAACGTGTGTAAATTAAGAAAATTGACTCCAAATCTTTTCACATTGCTCCCGAGTGCATATTGAACGAGAATTAAAACAGAACATGCTATTCAAAAGAAAAAATTTTGGAACAGATCATTTCCAAATCCAAAAATAATTTTAATAATATTAAAAAAATAACTTAAATAGAAAAAAAAAAAAAAACATTTAAATCGTCCTTGCCGATGTAAACTAACCATAAAGTAGATCTTATGATTTATTATTGCTTGCATAAACAATCAAATATTAATATTGAATGTGTTTTACATGCTACAGGAAATAAATTTATCTTTACTGAATGATGAATAACTATTTATTTTTTAATAGCGGAATCACGAGAGACACATCTCCAATAAAATAACCAATCGCGCTAAGATATTGGCCAACATTTTCTTTCCAACTGCTCACTGAAGAGCTCATCCCACTGACACATTGACTTGTTTCTGATGGGTGGGCAAAATTGTATATTCAACATTATTGATGAAAACGATTATTTGTTTCATTCACAGACCAATTATAAGTAAAATAAAGTGACGTACGCATGATCTACAACGAAAGAAACCGCCACTTTCTGGTTAAAAAAATAAGTAACATCATACAAAGAATAATGTTGTACCTCATTTATAACTGTTAACTCTTTGCATCCACTATCAATAATTCCGAGAGCAAGGAAAATAGCAACTTTGGAATCACGTTCCTTTTCGAAAGAATACGAGCTCTGAATTCTTGTTGACAGAAATGATTTGTCAAAGCAACAACCATGTATCATCGGATGCTCGTCATTGTCATGGACTCTGACAAGAACTCATTGTCATGGAACTTTTTAAACTACTTTAACTTTTTAATTTGCCTATATATTGTTTTGCTTATTTTTCAATGTATTACTTTGATTCCATTTATTTCAATTTTGATATAGTTGTATTTTCTTCTTATAGTGACACTCTTCGGGGGAATAACACGAATATTTTTAGACCTTTGTCTTTCGTGTTAGACAGAAAAGGGTGTCTGTTTTGCATAGCTGTTTTGCATAGCAAAAAAGTACTTTCGTCGTGTTAGCTTTTAATCTGCTTGAAGAGATTATTATGATATGTAAAAATGAACTTCACCAGCGCAATATTTGTCTCCCTTAAAACGATTTTATTAATTGCTTCTTTTGTTGGCTTACAGGCAATTTACGTTCCCACTCGTATATCTGAGGCAACAACAAACTCCCCGTTTCTGATCCTTCTAAAAAGGTTACCAGAATTTCGTTGGCTAGATGGCGCAAAAGTCTGGGATTCGCCACACACTCCACTATTTTCTTATTCGATAGCTGAAAGCTTTTGTGTGTTCTCATTTATTATATTCGTAATGATTTCTTCGTTCGATATTCCTTTCGTATGTATAAGTCTATACTAAGATAATTTTTAAGAGAAATTTCAGGCTTCGCTGTTCAAGTTCTTAAGTGTTACATTAAAAGTAAATGAAATTTAAGACAACATAAAATCATACCAAATTAAATAAAATGGACATGAAAACTATTTATCGGACTCGAAAAAGAGAATTTTTCAAACTTTTATTTCATAAATAGGAGTTAGAAATTATCATGCTCATAGACTAGCTACTAATTCGTAAAAGCTATCGTGTATTCATATTGAAAATCCTGCTCATTTGCGCTATCTTTTTTCCAAGTCAACGTTTTTGGAAAAAAGATAGCACATTAACCCCTTACCGGAAACTGCTACTCATTCAGCGTTAGCCGGTGGGCACCTGTGAACTAAGTCACGGAAGCGAGTAGCATTACTCACCGTCACATCACCACAAACCCGTTAATATGGTGGACAGCGTTCATCCATCATCTCAGAAGAAAGGACAAAGAAATACAAAGAGAGAAAGAAAGGAGACGTCCATGCCAAAACCGGGATTCGAACACGATACCAACAGCCTGGAAGTCAGGAAAGCTAACCACTCAGCCATTGGCTGGTTTTCCCAACTAGAATTCATGCTTGTACAGAAACATCATGCATCTTTTAATGAAAAATAATCATTCATTCTTGCCTTTGAAACGAATTCATTTAAGTATGTAATTTGAATTCTATAATTTTTATGAGTAGCAGAAACTTTAAAGTATATTTCGTGTTTCATTTTTGCATTCCGAAAAAATATTCAGGTTACTGCAATAGTGCAATATTCATATAAAAAAAATTGCTCAGAAGTTTTTTAAGTATTAATATATATTAAAGTAATATTTTAAATCTAAAGAACTTTTTCAAATATCTTTAAAAATTATATAGTCACGAATAAAATTTTATACAATATCTGAAATTTTTTTTAGGAAAAAGTTTTTCAAAAGAAGCGTTTTAATGGAAGGATTTATTATTACTCATCCTATTAGAATACAAATCTCCAGTCTACCTGAAACCAGCTTCATCTGAGTCTTTTCTACATTAAAACAATTCCGAATGGAAGAATTTTCCAACAACGAAATGCATCTTGGTTTTCAGACTTATTTTCAAAGAAAATTGTGAGTCGCATTAGCAGTCGTTACTTTTCCTCTGTAATGTCCAATCATTTAGGGAATTTTGTACTGTGATTAACAGGTATTAAGTGGGGATGAATTTGGTGGCAACTTTATGTAATTTTGCATCCACATCGTAGTCTCAAAGAGATTCAGATAATTCAAAAGCAGAGACAAAACAATCTTTTAGATTGTCACAACGAGAGGTATCATTTATCACGGAAGACATTGCACCTATGACCTATTTTACGTGCCCAGCAGACATTTGTAAATGCAGGGAACCTTTAGTTACATTGGGAATAGAACTTGCTACCGTTGGGTTAAGAGTTGCTCATAATCCTTTATTAAAGCTGATTAATCCTCTCTTAAATCTAACTCACTGTAAAGTCGCTTATGCGGAGATTTAATTCATTCAAAAGTAGCAAGATTTCTTGTCGGAACTTTTTTCGCTTCAAGAATGAATATGAGTTTTTTCCCAATTTCTTCTAGGAATTTTGCATCTTATATAAGGAAAATATTCACTTGAATCTATGATTGAATGGGAAAACAGCAAATTCAGTCCTTCATTTCTGTCATACAACTTCTATTCGGAGGAAATATCGATTTCTCTCGATCAGAAAAAGTGTGTCTTTCAAGAATATTAATTTCTTTCTATCCTATTAACATTGATCTACACTACTGGCCATTAAAATTGCTACACCTGGAAGGCGACATGCTACAGACGTGAAATTTATACGAAAGGAAGAAGGTGCTGTGATATGCAAATGATTACCTTTTCAGCGCATTCAGACAAAGCAGGCGCCAGTAGCGACACCTACATTGTGTTTAAATGAGGAAATTGTTCAGCCGGTTCCTCATACACAAATTGCATTTGAAAGTTGTTGCCTGGTGAAAAGTTGTTGTGATGCCTCGTGTAAGAAGGAGAAATGCGTACCAGCACGTTTCTGACTTTGATAAAGGTCGAATTGTAGCGTACCGGGATTGCGGTTTATCTTATCGCAGTATTGCTGCTCGCGTCGGTCGAGATCCAATGACTGTTAGCAAAATATGGAATCGATGGGTTCAGGATGGTAATACGGAACGCCATGCGGGATCTCAACGGCCACCTATCACTAGCAGCCGAGAAGACAGGCATATTATCCGCATGACCGTAATGGATCGTGCAACAACGTCACGAGCCGTGATTTAAGAAACGGGGTCGTTTGGAAGACAACAAGTGTATGTACTAACAGTTCGACGACGTTTGCAGCAGTATGGACTCTCAGCTCGGAGACCATGGCTGCGGCTTCCCTTGACGCTGCGTCATAGACAAGAGCGCCTTCAATGGTGTGATCAACGATGAACCTGGGCGCACGAATGGCGAGACGTCATCTTTTCAGATGAATCCAGGTTCTGTGTACAGCATCATGATGGTCGCATCCGTGTTTGGCGGCATCGTGGTGAACGCACACTGGCAGCGTGCATTCGTCATCGTCATACTGGCTCATCACCTGGCGTGATGGTATGGGGTGCCATTGGATACACGTCTCGGTCACCTCTTGTTCGCATTGACGGTGCTTTGAACAGTGCACGTTACATTTCTGGTGTGTTACGACCCGTGGCTCTACCCCTTTATTCGAGCCCTGCGAAACACTACGTTTCAGCAGGATAATGCCCGATCGCATGTTGTTGGTATTGTATGGACCTTCCTTGATATGGAACATGTTCAGCTCTTGCCCTGACCAGCACGTTCTCCAGATCTTTTACCAATATAAAACATCTGGTCAATGGTTGCCGAGCGACTGGCTCGTCAAACGCCAGTCACTACGGTTGATGAACTGTGGCATCGTGTTGAAACTGCATAGGCATCTGTACCTGCACATGCATCCAATCTCTGTTTGACTCAATGCCCAGGCGTTTAACTGCTGTTATTACTGCCAGGGGTGGTTGTTCTGGGTACTGATTTCTCAGGATCTATCCAGCCAAATTTTTTGAAAATTTAATCACTTGTTATTTCTAGTATAACATATTTGTCCAATAAATATCATTTTGTTATCTGCATTTCTTCCTGGTGTAACAATTTTAATGGCCAGTAGTGTATATAGATTTTCTCCAATGGACAATAGTCTAAGTAATGAATTCTCCTCAACTGATTGTGTTATTTTAATTGTTTTTCGAAGATAATTCAATAAATTTTCCATGTAATGCGTTGAATACAGTAACCTTGTCTTTTTTTTTCTATGTTTGATCTTTCAATAAACTCCGAAATCAACTTTCAAGCAATCTAATGGAAATTCGTTTACGAATATCCAGACTTCTACTAATTGTTACCGCCATCGCAATATCACGATATGCAATCATGAACGTCATTGAAGGAAGCTGATCTCCTCTACTTCTAGTTGTTCATCAATTGCAATGAGCTATTGTTTAGACTTATTTTATTGTGGGCTAAGCAAGAATAACCAGTAGAAATATCTATCCATAAACTTTCCTTCTGTTAATCGTTTGATAAAGTTTTTAATATCTATTTTTCTTTTAAGTGTGAACACAAAAACACTTAACTATCGCTTTTCGACTTTTTGGCTAAGATCAAAGTGTATAAAATGAAGCGCAAACCATCCTAGTTATTGATTATAACAAAGTATTAGAAAAGGGCTCCAAAGTAATGAAGATAGAAATGTATTATATTACTACCTTATTTGATGCTAAAAGTTTCTAAAATCAAGAAAACTTTAGTTTTTCCCTTGATAAGAGTTTTGATTTTCAAATAATTAAATGACTTTTTCTTATTGAATGATCTGCAGCAAGTTTAGAGGAATTAGATTTCGTGTTTTAAAACGGTTGTGAGGATGGATTATGTATTTTTATGTTTTGTAAATTTTCAGCCTCACATTTCTCCTCTTTATTTTAAAATAAAAAATATTTCATTGAAATAAAAATTAAAATTTTATCTAGTCTAATTAAGTTTATGAAATCTTTCGTTTTTAGCAATTAAAACTTAACTATTTTGTTAATAACATTTTCCAAGTTTGCCACTTCTATATTTTTAAAGCTTGAAGGAGTTTTTATCGAGATATGTGGATAATTTTATTTATGATATTCCTTGTTGAAGCAAAAGAGAGCCCTTCCTTTATGTGTGATTCAGCAGAAAAAGAGGATTGTTCATTTCAGGTTGTGCATTTATATTATTATGTTTTTATCATTCCAAATTAATTTAAAATCTACTTTTTCATATAAAATATGAGAAAAGTTTTTTTAATTAAAAATATTATATGAAGTTAGGGATCCTAGCAGAGCGTACACCCTATCTGTGAATAAGTTGGTGATAAAGTATGCCAGTCTTGGTAATCCTATTTTGATACACTAGATATGATGAACATAACTAATTCTGAAATTCTTATTTAGCCATTTTTTTTTTCAGTTTGTTACAAAGGGTGTGGGATCAAAGTTAGTGTTAATTAAATTTATGTTAGAGGGATAAAAAAAATCAGTGCCAAATGCTTTAATTAATTTCTTTAAGTTAAAATTGGAACTACTTTGATATCCCCTTCCCCCAAATCGAAAATTTGGCGACTTTTTTCTCGCCAAGATGGATGTTCGCTTAATACATATAATTAATAACAATAAAAACTTTAAATAAAAAACTCAAAAAAGGGTACATAAGCTGAATAAACTTAAATTGGTTACACCAAAATAAGAAACAGCAACCCTAAAAAGTCCGTAGAAGTGCCGGATTTGGCGCTTAATTTTTGGGGGGATATATCAAAGTTGTTCCATTAAAATTAAATAATTTTTATATTTCTCTGTTCTTTTCTATAAATTAACAAAATGTATTTAAAATATTGATTACTGTGGAATAATAAAGGAGTAACAATAAGATGAATTTCCTTTGAGCAAAAAGAATTGTCTAGTTTTATGGATGTGAATCATTTTTGGTAAATTCCTATTTTAACCCATTGCTTAACAACTGCAGAAGAAAAATATGTGCTAAAGAGTTCCTCATCAATAGAAATTATGCAACTCCATCCAATTTTGGATTCTGAATATCATGATTAGGTATTTATGTATTATTCCATCGATTAATTTTGCCAAAAAAATATGTCATAAGTTGTTACAAATTTGATTTTTTTTTTTCAAAATGTTAGGGAGAAATAAATCAGCTAAGTTATATCCTCATTGAATTAAATAGAAAGAATTTTATTTTCATTTCATATAATAAATTACATTATTTAATGACATATTTCTTCACAGATATGGTCATTTCATGTAATAAATAACATTATTTAATGACATATTTCTTCACAGATATGGTCA
>JAPDSC010032059.1:161714-189761 GCA_026290005.1 Latrodectus geometricus | reverse complement strand
TAATAAATAACATTATTTAATGACATATTTCTTCACAGATATGGTCAACGGAATAATACATATGTATTTATATTTCTTTTTATTTTGTCGCATCTAGGCTTCATGAGAAAATGCTAGAAAGTTAGTTTTTCACAATTTATGAAACTATATGCTAAAAAATAAAATAAGCAAAATTTGAGAAAGCAATACTGCTTATGTGATCAATTATATATATTATAATTTTTTACAATAATTTGTTTTAATTATTCAAGCAATGGTAAGCATTTTAATAATTATCTCATTCAGCGTTACTTCACATGATTTTAACAACCAGGCAATAAAGATTTCGAAAAATCGACTTTTACTACTTGATTTTTAATTAACATGGCATTGGTGACCACTTTAAAATAACATCCTATTTAGTGCTGTAGCAAAGAATCAACAGTTAAAAATTAAATCAATAATGTAAATAACATTTCTTATATAAATTTGTTTCATTTATTAAAATTAAATGTTAATCTGCACTTTAGGTCCCCTACTGTGAAAACTTGGCGATAAATGCACCAAGCATGGTAAACCGGACGTTTTATCCCTAATTAGCTCTTTATGGCAGCCGCCAGAGGAAATAATTTGAAGCGCTTTTTCGTGCATCCTCATTAATTGCTTTTTCTTTCAGCATTTTCATTGGTCGTTAATTAGTTTCAGTTTGAAAAATCGGTCATTTTCATTGGTTGCTAATTAGTTAAAAATCGTATTCCATTATCAACATGGCAACAGTGTTTTTGAAAACACGCCAAGTACAGGACCCACAGCACACTTTCGCCAAGTTGGCAGAGTAGGGGACCTAAAGCCCATTTTCCCCAAATTAAATATTTTTATTTATTTGCATAAATTTGTGTATTAATCATAACAAAATACCTATTTCAAAATTTGGTACTTACGTATTAGCACAACCATAGCTAATTTCCAGTCAAAACTTAAGTAGAAGTAGCTCTTAAACTATAGTTAAAAAATTAGAAGGAGTTAACCTGAACTTCCTCATAAACATAATGAAGCCTTTAATTTAATTTGAAATTAAAATACCTTAAGCATTTTAATTTCAAATTAAGTTAACAAAATCCAAATTTCAGACTAATATTATGAAATTAATAAAGCACAATTTTAACCTTTAAAAGTAACTTAAAAATGTAACATTACTATTTAGGATGTCTCAGTAAAAGGGTTGTTAGAACTACAATTATTGCTGTATCAGAAGTTGTCATGGAATCACAATTGCTAAACATGCAATTAATTTTGCCACTTAAGGAATCCATTTTGATATTGTAATTTGCTGATTTACCATTGCATTCTATTCTTGGCAATAAAGGTGTCCAAGTTGGACCATATAGAACAATCTATAAAATAAAAAGACTAAAGTAAAGCACCTTATGTTTCTAGTAATTGAAAGTATTTTTCTGTTAGTTGTATATAAACAAAAAATTTCTAACATTTATTTGTTAATAATAGATATTAGACATATAGAAATAATTGTCTAATAGGTATTACCTACAAATCGTTTGTTCCAAGCTAATACAAAATTGTTCTGTAAACTAGAGCTGACAAAAATTACCAAATATGGTGTCAATTCATCAAAATATCAAACTCAAAGCAACCAAAATTTTTTAGACCTAAATTATTCCTGTTTAATGTGTTATTATTAAATATGTCTATTTATGCTGTTATCCATTAAATATATAATTATAAGAATTAAATAAAATTATTTATGTTAAATGTATTATTATTAAATATCTTTATTATCATTTTTACTTTTTAATTAAGAATTGCTGACAAATCCTTTGTATTTTGCCTGTGAAAAAGTACCTAAAGGAGTACTTACTGTTTAATATACTCAAATTATAATATACTTTCAATATCTCATTATTATTTTTTTTAATTATGTGTTTTTATTCATTAGTATCCAAATTTTTTACATGACCAATTTTAACCTTCGAAAATAACTTTAAAAACTTAACTTTAATAATATTTAGGATAAGTTTAATTAGCAACATAAATAATGTGTAAATATATTAGTAACAGTAACTGCTTGTGTATATAAATAATTTAATAATTTTTTTGAATTTTAGAGTGAAGTTAAGAATTGTGTTATTTTTAAATAAAAAGTATTTTTGTATTTCTTAATGCTTATATAAATTGTTCAAATTTTTAGTTAATTTGAGTTAATTTGTTTCTATTTTTCATAATTTTGTTGACTATCCACAAATTTAGCAATTCCACAATGACTGCTGCTCTCAGTTCTATGGATAATCAAGAATTTACTGTACTTTCAATCACATAAATTTTTAAAATTACAAATTTATGAGATTGAAAGTACAGTAAATCATAAAAAAAGTTAATGACTTCAAATTTATATATTTTTGATTTACTTATCTGTTCTTAAGAAGGAATTAAAATATGTAATTATAAAAGTTATCGTGTATTTTATAATACTGGATGAATTTTTTACAATGTCAAGTTATCAGTATGTGTAATTTTTTGTATTTACAGTGTTTAATCAGAATTTAAATTTTACATTTCTAGTTACTGAATGCTAATAGAAATAGCTGCCAAGTCTTTA
Organism: Latrodectus geometricus; assembly: GCA_026290005.1. Classification (NCBI taxonomy): domain Eukaryota; kingdom Metazoa; phylum Arthropoda; class Arachnida; order Araneae; family Theridiidae; genus Latrodectus; species Latrodectus geometricus. Next base: position 187,168 of record JAPDSC010032059.1, on the reverse strand, counting down.
AAACACCTGGTAAATGACTTTGTTACATTAATAAAAGATTTCATTTGAAAAGTACCTATTTTAATGATTCTTATTCTTTTGTTTTTATTTTTCAGTATGCTTAAGCCAGTTTTCTAATGCTGTTAAATCTGGAATAAAATTAAGTACAGAAATGGATTCTAAATTTTCTGTGTATATAGATCCATATTCAGCGGTAATACATGAACTTCAAAAAAATGTACCCGTATCAGCAATCAATATTACAATCACAATTTTTAATAAAAGTAAAGTATTTTATGTAATTTTTAAGAAAAAAATAAGAGTATAATAAGTATATTCATGTATCGATCAATTTACTCAAAATTCAATTTTTATTTTATTGATTTTTCAATTAATAATTGTCAAAAAACATTTTCAGCTGCTAACTTAAACATTTACTTTATTATTATTTCTAATTTTGGTTAACAAAGTTGAGGTTGATGTGATGTTTCTGCCTATAAAAAATTACGGCCAATAAAATATTAAATTTATGCCAATAAAAAATTACTGTGTATTATCTACAGATTATGTTTTAAAAAGTTCTGAATTTCATTTTGCAAATCATAGACCTCTGCAGGTAATCTGACAAAAAACATTCTCCAACAAAAAAGCTTCTAATAAAGAATGTGTTCAGATAAAGTTTTGAAGGAAATGCTGTTTATGTTTTATAAAATGAATTAAAGATTGCGCCATGACTCAACTGACTAAATTCAACTATTATGAGCAAATGCATTCCAGAACAAATTTGGTTCCTTGGAACAGTATTGCAATTGTTATCATTCTACTCACATCTTATCTTTAGCTGACCTGTTTTGTTCTGAAAATATTCAATTTTGTTTATCATCACGTGGAAGCAAAAATATATAAATTATACAGCAGGTTTTAAAGTATAAAAAATTCCATAGTGAAAAGAAATAAAAAATGATGACAAAATTTAAATTTAAGGTGAAATACAAAGCATGTGCAATAGAAAAGAAAAAATTATCAATATCGAAAATAATCCATTTCTTTCATTCAACTATAAACAAAGCAAGTATATTTTATTTTAAAATATATCTAACTTCATTTTAAAAGTTATCAAGAATTAAAGTCAATAAGTTTTACTGAAATCTTCTTGGAGTTATTGCTCATGATGATCAGTCTGATTTTCAGCTCAATTTATTATACTTTGAGATGAAGTGGATCCAAACAGATATTTTTCGTAATGTTTTTTTGTACAATTATATCTTATATCATATTTTGTATTTTTTTTTATGTGACACCACATTATCAACAGTACATATTTCAATTATTCCATGAAAAAATTGCTTCAGATTATGTGACTTCTTCTTTTTTTTATTTTACTTGAAACTCTTGAGGATAATTTGCTGTGGATTGTATACAGAAAAAAAAGGGTACATGCACTTTAATTCTTCTTAACAAGAATTGCAAGAAATGTTTTTACTACATCATACATTGTTCAATAATAATTAATTTCCATTTTTGGACTTAATTAATATATATATATATATGTTATAAGGTGCTTTTGTATAAATTTATGAAATTTAAAAAAAAATTATTTTAACTTCAAAATCAGTTAAAAATTCTTTTAAGATTGATAAAAAAATTTTAAAAGTGAAATTAATTTATAAATTTGTGAAAATATTTTCTATGTTTTTGAAATAAGTAATATTTTTTTCTCCCTTTGTCATTAAAGATATAAAATATTTCATTATCATGATAAAAGAGGAGGAAAAAATGTTGTGTAGAATTATGGATTTTCGAAGCTATTCTGGAGATATTATTATACCAGTAAGAATATTTTATTTTATATAAATAAATAATTTGATTTTTTGTTGTATTAATGTTTATAAGTTATGTTATGCTTTCTATTTCTTTAGTATTATGTTTTTTATATTTGTTAAATAAGAATGTAGCTTTCTCATTTTCTTTTTCTTTTAGAAAGAAAAAAAATCTTGTAACAAATATATCGTATTCAAATGATAATATGGACAAAATATTTAAAAGCTAAATTTAGAACAATTACTAAAAAATTCTTAAATAAATCTTTTCATAAAAAAACCATTACTTACGTTTTTTCCTGCATTAGTTTTTTTTCTTAACAATATTTTGTGCAATAATAATTTTACATCAGATACCTTAATTTTTGTCCAATAACTTTTTTCAATAAATGTTGCCAAACGCCATATGAATTATTTATCGTTTTCTTTTCGTTACCTGGTCTAAAATTTGACTCTTAATTCAATCTTATTCGCAATTGTAAATGATAAATATTATTTCTTCTGATTTTTTTAAAACTTTTAGATATTTACTAAGGATTGTATTCCATGTAATAAAATTAAAGTGCTTATCTCTTACATAAATATAATAATAAAAAAAAACTATTAAGGTATACTAGTAACAGTCTTAATTAACCATGATTAATTTAAGTAGCTGTGACATTTTTTTCAATTTAAAAAGTATTTGATCTAAGACCTTTTATGTTATAATTTGAGAAGCCAGAAGTATTTTTCTTTTAGAATATTGAAATTTTGTCAGTAGTAATAAAAGATCATCTCTGTATTTAGCAATGCTCAAAAGTAAAATATAACTATTATTACTAACATTGGTGGGCAGGCTTTTCTGAGTCACTAGCTACATTTCAGTTTTTATTTGTGGTGCAATCACTTTTCATTAACAATTGGGGATTAAACAAGTATACTTTTTTAGAATGTACAGCATAAAAATTAGCATTGCCGATTACTAAATTATAACTAAAATATCTCGGTAATCTACTGATCGATTGTAATCTGTTAATGCTCACTTCTGATTTATAAAATTTTTAAGTATGCTGTCTTTGAATTTCTGCATCAGAAATTCGGAATTAATTGTATGATTTATTATCGTACCATCCCACGGAAATCGTTTTGCTCTTATATTTTATTGATATTGTTTCTTTTTTTGTATAATAAGATTTTAATTTTATTGTACACAAATATTTTTATTATTATTTTATTGTTGCTTGGTTTTTGTAAAAAAAAAAAAAAAAAAAAAAAAAAAAAACTATTTACACAAAATGTTTTGTGTAAGTAGGCATTTTTGTGCTGCATTTTTTCAAAAATGGTTTTAAACCTTGTACCACAAACCCTAACCAACTAATCATTATTTATTCAACATTTTAATTTTAAGAAATCATCTTATAATAAAAATATTGGTTGAGTTTCTTTATACAGTACTCACCATTGAAAATCACAACACACTATATCATTATATATTCATATAATACTAGGGTGATTACTACAGTATCAGGGTGATTACTATAGTATCAGGTACATGTTTACAACATAATAGTGATTTATGATCAGTCATCAATCTCATTTTGAGTGTAAAGATACAAATTTAATATTTTATATTTATATAAAGAAAGCTATTTTTAGTTTTTACAAAATAAAGATTGTAGATGTTATGAATAAAATTATGAAATCTCAGAATGATTGGATACAGGTTATTGACAACATAATATCATATAACAGCTTTTTTTTGTATTTTATTATTTAATATGATTAAAAAATGATCAGCAGTAGCATTTATAATGTTGACTTTTCTGTTGCAATTTTTTTTTCTCAAAGACTCTATGAATATATATATATAAATTTTCTGTTTAAATTAACAAAGAAGTTAATTATGTTTTTAAAAGCAATCAGCTATAATTGGAGAATAACAGCAATAATTTAGAATAATTTTTAACCATATTTATCAAGGTGAAGGTTATACAATTGAAAAATTTCCAACTAATTAAAGTTGACTACAGCAGTTTAAAAACAAAAGCAATCTTCAATACATACATTTAACTAAAGGAACTGATAGCAGAGATGCAAAAAAAGTCTGCTGCATTGCTAGCAACATTAAAAGCACTCATTGACTAAATCTCTTAAATTAAACTTCAATATTCATAAGAAACTTTTTTCAAAATAAAATGAAAGCACATATTTTTAGTGTACAGAAAAATTGATCATCAACATTCATGTTCTGAAATATCTGTCAATATTTTTTTTTCTATTAAATGTAACATTAAATGATACTTTAAATTGAATTCATTACTTGCTTATAATTTTAAACCAAACATTTTTTGTATCAAAAGAGAAAAAAATCATCTTTGTTAATCACTTATTAGTCTAATAAAAATATATTATATCAATATTTTATACAATAATTCCTGTTTATCTGAAGTGCTTCCTAGTCTGCTCAACATAATTGTGAATTCATAAAAGACAAACTGAAAGCTTTAATTTTGTTTGGCTACTCCAAGCTATCGAGTGTATCGAATTCACGTGTGTCAAATTTAACAACATAAAATCTAGCAGAAGTGAGTTTTCCCTCCATAAAATGTATTTCAATTAACCAAGCCAGTGGATATGTCATTATGTGAAATTTTATCATCTGCTATCTTGTTTTATCAAATGAGATTAATAAAAATCAAAGAAAATCATTTTAAATTTAATTAGAATAAAAAAATTATTTTAAATTTAAAAAATAGGGTAAAATAAACTAGAATAAAATTTAGATAACATTTATTCTTTCTAGAATATGGCAGTTTGGAAATGCAATTTGATAGAAAAATGAAATATTGTATGATTGATGCTAATGAATTAAGTTGTTAAGCTAAGAAAATGACTTGATAAAATCATTAATTAATGGAAACAATGTTGAATGATGCAAATGTACAGAATGTGAAAAAATTATTGTAAAGAGCAACATGTAAATTTTACTTTTTAATTAATTTATTATTTTATAATGACTATAAGAGTTAGAAACATAGATGTACAACAAAAAAAAGGTTATATATCTAGAAAATGGGATAAAAAGAACTTTTTAGATTTTCAAAAATAAAATTTATTACAAGAATTATTGATAAGTTTGTGTAAGATGATTTCAATTTTGATAGTTGCTGAAAAGCAAATTAAAATATCATGAATAAAGAACTTTTCAACTTCTTAAAGAAACTTCTTAATTAAAAAAAAATTATAAAAGTCAAATAGTGAAGAATCTACCACACCATTAAAGAGTTTCTTTAATCAACAATTTTTGATATTTCGTGAAAAAATATTAGTTAAGAACAGTGTAATGAAATTGTTTAAACTATGTTGAAAAAAACTGACATTTTAGTATTGCTTTAATTTTTCTCATATTTATGTGTCGCTTAATGTTGTTTTGTACTGAAACTAATTGGAATGCATTCTCTGCATTAAGCAAAGTGTACTATACATAATAAAGTGAAATGTAATTACTATTTTGGCAGTTATATCAAATACTATTTAATATCAAAATTCATTAAAAGTTAACTATTTGTATATATAATATCCCTAAAGATAAAATATGAAGATTATCATGAAAAATACTTTTATATTTTGCAGTTTATAGATTTTGTGTAAAGAATTAAAGCTATATTTTTAAATAACGACAAATTATGTTAAGGTGAAACGTTTTAAATATTTGTTTTGATTTTCAGACCACTTTATTTTATGATTGTTTTTATATGTTGGTTGAAGACAATATTCAAAATGTTTCACTGAGTGTGAAAGCTATGCCAATGAATGAGGAACTAAATTATTATGTGTTTATACCTCCTGCAATACCTCCAGGTAAATAGTTCAAAGTATTTGTGAATATTAAAGGCTTTCAGTTTTAAAATGCTAATAAAATCTGCTTAAAAAATTTTTATAAGTCAACTATTTACAATAACTGCATGTGTGTGTGTGTGATTAAGAGATTTAAATGTAAAGTGAAAGAAGTAAATGCTTAATAGATTATCATTCCCTTTTGTGCATTATTTAATCAATTTATGATCGAACAAATCAGACCTATAAAATTCAAATAATAAAGTACTGTATGAAATTTGTAATAAATATTTCATTGAATTCAAGAGTAATTACAGCTAGAAGCCACCTAGCTGTAATTACTCTTGAATTCAATTACAGCTAGGTGGCTTCTAGCTGTAATGAAGACATTACAGCTAGAAGCCACCTATTTTTTAATGAAGACATTGTATCAAAAATCTTCATCAAAAAAAAAAAAAAAAAAAAAAAAAAGATTTGAAAAAAAGATCAAAAATCTTTTTTTTGATGAAGATTTTTGATATATTTTTCTAAATTGCATAAATATATCAAAAATCTTCATTTTACAAAACCTTTTATGCAAATTTCATCATTTTGCTTTCACATTTATCAATATATTATGCATACTTCTTAGAATTAGAATCTTAAGGTATTTCATAATAGGTGGTTTCAAGAGGAGTTGGTTTTTACTCACATATTAAGAAGAAAACTGAAAAAAGTTTGTAACTGTGTTTATTATTTACATTTAACTGATAAGTTACTTGATGAGACTTAAAAATTTCAGATTGCTTTTTAAAATTTACAGTTTTTAATTTATTTGTATTTTATTTTTTACGTTTGGAAGCTACTTTAAAAAAAAAAATGCTAGTTAGTTTTGTCTTCTGTGTAACAATTCATGTTTTTTTTTTTTTTTTTTTTTTTTTTTTTAAATTGTTTATGAGAAGAAAATATTTCGCAAATATAAGTGTTATTTCTAGGAACTGTTTTTCTTGGCATCACTTGCATACCATGTAATTTGTATTTAACATTCATCTGGATATATTTATGCAATTTAGAAAAACACAATTTTCTTTAAATATTATTTACATATTTTTCAAGAAAACTTAAAAACTTTTAAAACCTCTTTTTTTTCCTTTTAGATTTATCCCTCAAAGAATCAGAAATTCATAAAGTATTCTTACATAGTTTTTATATCTGATTGTAATTTTCCAACTTTGATTTTACTGGTAAAAATTGTTCCTTAATTTTAAAATTTTATTGTAAATATCCTTTACAAATTATATAAAGTTGCTTCTCAGTAAGCTCACCATATGAGACTGCAATGTAAAACTAAAGATTTAGTTTAGCTATGATATCTACTGTTGCTTATAATACTTCTGAATACACTAGTGTCCAAAATTTAAATTAGAAATATATTTTGCAATAAATAGAAACATCAACTATTAATGGAGCTGGAAAATTATGTCTTTTTTTTTTTTTTTTACAGTAAATTTGAATAAATAAATTTCTTTAAGTTTTTCTTGTTGGTCAGTGATGCAATAACTTTCGTTGGCAACAACCTTTTGTCATCTATTGTGCAAATTCTCAATGCTGGGTTGATAAAAATCAATTAGTTTTCCAGTAAAATATCTAGAGATGTCATTTTTCATATCATCCAAATTTTGAATTACAGGATAAGCTATTAGTGTATTTATACATTTTTTTTCAAAATATCTTTTATTTTGCTTGTAACCTTAATTTCAGACAGCTAAAAATAAAAGGTATTTTAAATTAAGTATATCATAAAAAGGTTAATTTTTTTATTAGCTGTATAATTTTAAAGCTTAAATTAATATTAAGCAACTGAATACTAGTCATATTCACTAGAATATTTCTGATTATAAATGTTGTTCAGAAAACTTTCAGTTAAATTTTATAATGTTAATAAGTTTTGATTTAAAATTCTCTAACACTTATTTTATATTTAATGTGAATAAAGGGTTGATTATACATTGCTTTATTTAAATATTGTAGATAATACTGTTAAAATGTATTATTTAAATCATCTTTATTGGGAGTATTTTTAATATTCACCATTAAGTTGAATTGAGTGATTAAAGTTTTCTAACACAAAATTATTCTTTATCATTTCTAAAGATAGCTTTGGTATTAAATATAAACAATTGTTGAAAAGTAATTGAGAATATTTACTTTACATAGGGTATTGGAGATATGCTATGTATTTTATAGTAGGCTTCTCCCCAGAGAGAATTTAAATGAAGAATTTTGAATTTTATTTATATATTGCTAATGCTTATAACGTCATTAATATGTATTATATTATGTTTATTTTAAATTGTTATTACTTTTTTTTATTAGATTCTAGCTTCAGATGGCAGCCTCTAATAATGATATTTGGTGAAAACCTCTCAAAAGGAATTGTTTCAATAAAATTCTCTCAAGCTCCTAGTAATTTGAATATATCTTATTATTCTGTAAATCTCTTCCCAGAAGTACCTGATAAAATAATAAAATTTAAACTGGTGAATAATTCATACCAAACAAAAATGCTCAATGTTGAATTTTCTTCCCTGGAAGACGGTACCTATTATGCTGTTATAAGTCCCATATATATGAATGGTACTAAACATTTAAGAACAAAAACGCCTTCATTTGAAGTTACAGCTGACAATTTTGGTATGTATTTAATATCTTTTTAATGTTTAATATTTTATTGAAAAATAAATTTGAAATTCCTTAAACAATAGAAAAGTTGAGAACTTTATCCAAATTTTATTTTCATACATAGTATATGGATGCCATGAAATTTTTGTTTCTCCAGCTTTTCTTCAAAATATTTTCAATTAAAAATTGTTTAAATAGGTTTAAAAATTAAAAATGGTTAAATACAAAATTAACTGTGAACTGAAAAACACATTTTTATGTAATCTCTTCGTACATATTGCAAGCATAAAAATTTCTTTGTATATATTAACATGTCATATTACTCAAAAAATGGTATTATATCCAAAATCATATTAATAACTATTATTATAAATTTGGAATTTATAAATTATAAATTTGGGAATTTAATTAATAATTCTGAATTATATCTTTTAACTGCTATTTTATTTATTCTGGTAATAATTCAATGGTTTAAATTTTATAAAATACATTTGAAAATCAAATCTATCGGAATTCATATAGCTCTTAGAAAATTGTGGTTAATTATTTTTTTCCAAGATCCTAGAAGTAAATATTTGAAATTTTAAGTTAAAATATTAAATAATTACTTAAAAAAAATTTAATTTCTTTATTCAACATTTTTTGTTTTAAAATTTTATTAATTTCATAAATTTTTGTCATATTTCAAAATTATTTTTTAAAACTATTTTGATCTTCTTAAAATTGACGAAAAATTTTGAAATTTAATTTACTGCCAAATAAGCACATTTGTCACTTGTGGATAGTAGTTAATTTTCTTTTGCTACTCTCTTAAAATTAAGAACTGACTATAGGTACTCTGTAAATAGTAATTTAATAGTAAGTAATTTAAAAATTCAATTGTGGTTAAATGTTTCTTTATCATACCCCAAACAGAGTGTTCACAATCCAATACCTAGTAATGGTCCACTTACACAGTTACATTAAAATTAACAGAAATGAAAAACATCTAGCAATGTATTATAAGTCTATTGAATAATAAGATGCAGAGAATTTTAAATGGCATATCTAATCATTGTATAAGGCAAAGAAAAAACTTTTAACTAAATAGTATGTATTATGAAAAAAATAGTTTAAATAAAAAATGTACTTAAATATATTTTTTCAGTTTCCATTGTTGTCAATTTTGCGTAAATGCTCTTATTTTACAGATAATTTTTATATTTCTCATAAAATTTGCAGTAAATAATTAGAAATAAGCATGTCTAAATAAATTTAAAATCTTAAATAATAATATTCTTCATTATATGAAGATATTATAACTTGTGGATAATAATGAATATAGTTCCATTTATAGATATAATAGAATTTCATAAAATGATACCCATATATAAAATAACTTTTATATATACATATATGGGATTTTTTTTTCTATTCTAATTTATGGATTTATTCATTATTATCTACTACTAATACATTGTATACAGTATTTAAGTAATTGATAAGAATTTTTAATATTTAAATTACATATTTGTGATTTTGTTGATTTTTAACAAGTAATAGTTTGAAACAATTTACAGAAACATTTAACTAAATTTAATAGTTATCTCTTAAAGAGATGTTTCCTCAAATTAAATCTTGAAACAAACTTCAGCACTATCTAGCACAGTTGTTTTGGGGTGGTCTCTCTTACAGAGACTGAAGGAACTGATTGGTGAATTTAAACTTATTAGCCACACCAAAGCATCTTTTTACAAAGAAAAGGTACTTAACTCAATGGAGGTGAATTTAAAATGGGGTATGAATCGGAGATCACTTAGCTGCATAGGAGTAAGGTGATCATTAACTTTTCCTACATTCTAATTTTCGTCAGCATGTTTTAACACAGGTTTGTTCTGCATATGTGGTCATAAAGGAATATAATCATCAAGGAAAATTTCCTTAAATCAAGGATATCAAGCAGAAACAAAGGAAAACTTCCTTGAAAACTGTTTGTCCTCTTTTGAGTGTCCACAATTACCTCATATTTCTTCCTGGAATTGTAAATCACAGGGTTGGGGTAAAAAGAAGGGCTACTTCTTACGCTTCTGAAAACTGACACCGGAGATTTCCGTTGCTGATGTATCAAGTGTTGAGAGAGAATAAACTGCTCAGAGATTCTGAGAAATGATTATTTTATTTACTCTTAAAGTTCAGCTTTCTGTTTAGTAAAAAACATTATGTAGGTGCATAACAAAAATTGAGCTATTTTGCTATTATTATTATTGTTATTCATTAAATGTTTAAAAATGATTATCTACATTTAAATTGAGTTAAAAATATATTGAAAATATATTAATTATTTTATTTTCCTCTATTTAACTTCAATTCAATTTACTTTGATTTTATAGGATTTGAGTCTTTTTTAATAGGGGTGGGCCTTTATGAGAAGGCAAAACACTATGTTTCTCTCCAAGTACTTCACTTGTATAAACAAGCTCAGGTAGACAAAAAAGTTAAGTTTCTTGTCTGCTACATTTGGGGAAAAAATGTACTTTATTTGGTAGTTTTTCAATTTTTCTTCCTTTATATTTTCTTGGCTTTGACTTACAGTTTCTATCAATGATTTTTGTTGGAATGGAAAGTCTAGGTTCAGAAATTAAAACAATCTTATTTGGATTGATCAGGCATCTTGACATTGTTTCTGATTATAATTTGAAGCAAATTACTAGTTTTAAAAGCAATACAAATTAGTGCGTAAACCACAGCTTTTTGTTCAAATGAAACAATATCAAAATTTGCACCTGAAGAAGTAAATTCATTGCATGGAGCCTTTAATTTAAGATTTGAACAATCATCACCCTGTGAATTAAGCAAATGAATAATTTCTTCGTGATTTTTCTTCTTTTGTATTAAGTAGAAACTTCTAGCCTTTCGAAAAGTTAAAATAGAATGTTGGTTTCTCAATAAAATCCCATAAATGTTATAAAATGACCATAATATTTCATTCATTGAAATGTGGTAAAATTGTTTGGTCTTACATTTTATATAACCTCTATGTGCAATCTATTAAATTTTCATAATTTCCTTCATCTGTAAGAAAACTTTAGAACTCCAGGTATCCAACTTCAGAGCTTCAGGTTTTCAATTAAATTTGGAATACTACCATTGCATATTTATCCTTCTATTAAATCTTAGTTTATTTATTCCTTTTTTATCTAGTCAAAAATCATAACATTTTGACAATAATGATCTTATAATGATATATTTTAAAAATATCATGTGGCAATTAGCTCTTCATTTTCCGCATCTTTAGATGCATAAATAAATTACTCTTACCCATCTCCCTCAAATTAATATTCTTCTTTTAAAGCATTTATATGTATGTTTTAAATTTTTGTACTTCGTTTGGTAGCGCTTTTTTTTTAATTATATCTTAATTTTTTTATAATTTTTGCATTTAAACTAAAATGTTTTTGAGGATTTTATACTATTTTCAGCACATATCAGTATTTTCTACTATTTATCAAAATAAATTTAAAATTAAGATATGCAGAAGTTTTAAAGATTTTTCTCACTAGAAAATGCAGCAATCCTCTTCCCATTCTGTCCATATACTCATGTCAATGAAAGTGTTAACTTCATCACACCTTTATTTATTTATTTTTTTTAACAGTAAAATGTTACTTTCTACTTTCATGAGTTTTCAATATGCTGCAACATCATATGATGTCATGCTTTAATTTTTTAAAAAATACAATTTTAATTTAAAAAAAAAAAAAAAAACATAGTACAAAACAAACGGAAAGAGGAAAGAGTTATCCCAATCTATACCCAATGATGCCATACTCCTCCTTCTCTGGGGTCAAGACGACAAAATGCATGTGTGTGATGAGCCAGTCTTTCTCTTTTGTTTTTATTGTCGTGTCCAAGTTAGTGAAGATTATATAGAGCCGAAGGATTGACAACAAGGACAATTCTGGAGCCTGGTGGCTATAAAGGATGTCTTGCGGTGATTTTCCAAGTCAAAGAAGAGAGGCAATAATGGTTGGCAGTCAAAGATGCGGCCTGGTTTTAATTCAGCATTATCCATAGAAGATGGGTGCCATTGCCTCAAGAGGTTGGACTTCTACCTATTGGTTTGCGGAAGGTATTTTATTTTCCTTCTACCACTCAAAGGTAACACCAATGGATGCATTCTTTGATCTGCCACCTGAGGACGTGTCCCCTGGAAGTTGTAGGCCCCCCCAACGTGTTCTCTTTTCCATAGCTGTGAGTAAACCCCATATGCAGGTCTTATTTGCTTGACTGTTGAATAGTATCTTTGTTCACTTTCAGGAAAGGAACAACAATTCAGACATCAATTTTACATTCATTCTCTTTTAATTTTCAAAGTATTCTCATTTCAATATTGGAGTTTATATACACTTTGTAAAAAAATAGTTTCGTATCCAAGAAGTTCATTTGTGAATTGATTTTGCCTACTTTCAGCATGGAATATATATTTTAGGCAATCAGGAAATAAATATGTTTCATACCATACATTTTCTATTTTTGTTATTTGTTGGTAAAGTTTTAGTTTTCCATTAAAAATATTAAAAGTTTACTAACAAAAGCAGCTGATTAGGAAAAATAATTTTCACAAATTCCCAGTATGTATGTTTTAGTATAAAATTTACAACAAAATTACTAAAAAATTAATCATTTGTTGAATTAGATTTCTAAAAAAAAGTGGAACATTTAAATATGTATGTACATAAATAAATTGTAATCTTGTCTTTTCTTTTTGTTTGTATATTTCTAAATAAAAAATTGCAAATAACTTTTTAAATGTAATTTTTATTCAATACTAGAAACATTGAATAAAAATTAATTTATGCACTTAAGATGAAATATTTGAAAAAAAATTTTTCAAAGATGTACATTTAATTTAAAATTCACTATATTAGAGCTCAACAATTATGATTAGAATGTCACATTAATCCATGTGAGAAATTAATACAAAAATACAATTACACTCTTTCATAGTAACATCCTCTCGGGTTTTTTCTCAATAAATCCAACTTTTTATTTGTCAAGAAATTTGAAAATGCTATTTATTACACTTGATTATGAAAACCTTTTTGCGTTGAACTAATACTCAATAATACATTTTGAATACTAAAAATACAAAAATTTAAAGTTTATTAATCTTTTAACACTTTTTTATGCAATTCTTATAGCTCTTCTTAACAAATTACACAACTTGTTATATATAAAATAAAAAGTTAATAGTGCAATCCTAAACATAGCTGTAAGAAACAGTAATTACTCAAAAATTCTTCAGAATGATATTATCTTCCAGTAATTAAAAACTTTTTTTTATGAATATGTCAATCAGTATGTAATAAACAATTGAAAGCAAAAAAAATTTTATCCTATTAATTAAAATAATGATTTGAAATACGTAAAATGAGAGACAGATAGCAAGTGTAATTACAATATAATATCTAAACAATCTACAATCAGGCATTAAATTATCTATTTATGTTTAAAAACAAGAAATTTATATTTACAGTATGTTCATATACAGGGGAAAAAAAAAAATATTTTTGAGATTTTTGGTATTTGTTAATTTTTTTAAAAAAAATTGTAATTTTTTAAAAATTATTTATATTTTATTTTTTATGTTACTTTTTATTTTTGTCTTCTATAACAGATAGAGGATCTCAGCTTTTCATTGACCTCATGTGTCGAGGATCAATTAATTCTGGTAGTAAGCAATCGTGATAAAAAGTTTTAAGCTTATTCTCCGTTTCTTCTTTCCAGAATATATCCTCCTTAAAATTTTTTTCTATTTTGTACCCTTTCAGTGTCCATAGGACAAACAAGGAATACATTTTTTTCATTATATGCAAATACCCTCGTACTTGATAAAAATATTTGTGTCTTTTGTTGATGTAACCAATTGGTTTATGCTTAGTTACATTCCAAAGTTTAAATTTTCTTTTTAGAATTGCTTCTTCTGGAGTAAGGTTGTTACTTAAAAAAGACATTTTATTTCCACTGTTTTTATCATTGTCAATCAAACCTTCAGGTCTTGAACCAAAGTAGGGTAACTGACTGCTCACAAATAGTTTACATTTTTATAACAATACCTAAATTTTGAAGACACAAAACAACCATTTTCTTGATTTCTGCTGTATCTCAACACCTCATTGTCAAAATTAGAATATAGCAGAAATTTTACAATATTTCTACGGGTTGTAACTTTAAAATAACAAAAAAAGTAACTTTAAAGTTACTATATTTTTTAGAATTATTTTTCTAATTGGGCCGATTAATGAAGACAATATACAAAACTAATGATCAGTTGAACAATTAATTAAAATTCTTGTTTTGTGAAACATAATGTAAAGTGACAAATTTTATAAAAATTATAAAATTTTTGGAAAATAAACTCAGTAAAAATTACTAGAATATTGTGATTAATATAAGATTTTATTACCAAAAAAATAGGATGAATCTTGAAGAAAATTATATTAAAACATGAAAGTTGCAAAAAATAATTGACTTTTCCAAATAAATTTTTAAAGTTTTCTTTTAAAAAACGAATCCTCCCGAAGAGCTATCGATGTCATTATTATAAAATTTGTTAAAAGTGTGATGTTTAAACAATTTATTCCTACAAAGGAGAAACAAGAGAGAATAAACTTCATAAATGTAATATGTGTGATGCATACAAAATTTTGAATTTTTAGTGCACTAAAATTGCATGCTGGGACTCATCTCATGACTTATAATATACCATTAACTTATAAATAAGGTTTTAATTTTAATGTATTGTATCATACTTGAATTTATAAAAGTGATATTTGCAATAGTCTGAGAATCTTCTGCAGTGCATTTTCTCTAGTGTTTCACAATTTACTTCATTCCAAGATTCATAACAACCAATAAGAAGGTTGTTATTCCTAAAATTTTAAATTTTGTAGGGCTAATGAATATGTTAATTACTGCAACCAAACTTCACCAAACCCATCACGTATTCCGACTCAGAATGAAAGGCTCTTACTTATTTAACAACTGAACTTTATGTAATATGAGAAATAATTACAAAATTTGGAGAAATTATGCATGAAGAAAAACGTAATTTATTATCTTTTTAGATCGTTCATCGATCTTTATATATACAATATAATTATTTTTTTAATAAATAGTACTTTATTTAAAAAAATAAATAATTATATTAATATAAATATAAAAATGTAAATGATAAATAGTATATATTTCTTTAATAAATAATACTTTTTTGACAGGGAGCTTATTGACTGAAGTAGGGAAGTGATTGGATTGATTCCTCAAACAAACAAGTATTCATGTGGGCGTGGCTAATTTTTAAGAAAAATTCAGATTTATCTATTGACATTTTAAAAAATCTGTCATAGATGAAGTAAAAAAAAAAAAATCCGCCTATTTCTAAATATATTTATAACTGCCATTTGTTGTTAGAATTTCTAATTTCTTTATCTTTCTTAAGTTATTAATGTTTTAAGCATATCTTCAAACTATTGAGACAAGTTTGAACAATTTTAAAAGTAAAATTCAAACAAGCAGGAATTTATATTTTTGAGAGTAATTGAAACTTACAAAAAGTGAACACCTATTCATAATAGACTTGCGAAATATATATCAAAAACTTGCAAGATGTATAGTTAAACTTATCCATAGACTCAATATGGAAAGAAATTAGTCCCCTTAACATTAAACTTAAAATTTAAATAAATAACAATAAATAATAGATTTTTTATTATTTTTAGATAAGAGTCTTATTTTGTACATCTGTATAGTCTTTCTACTCGCACTGAGCATATTTTCTGCTGTCAAGTGTGTTCAAAGTTTTCTATATCCAGGTATTTTTATTAATATTTTGTATCATATTGAATGCATTAGTTTAAATTAAGGTTATTTTCTCAACAATACCAAAATATTTTTCTAAACACATCAATTGAAGTACATTAATTTTATTCCGTTTGTGTGTGTGCATATATTTATGTTATGTTATGTTGCTAGTCCTAAGTTTTTATATCTACAAACAAATATCTAAATTTAAGCAAATTTTTAAATAACTGAATTCACTTTTCATATATTTATATATATACATATATATAGAATGTAATTAAAATTTTTCATAAAAAATCATTTTTATTTTTACTTTTTTAAGTAGTAATGAGGTATATCATAATATTTGACTATGAAGATGCTATTAAAAATATTTCCTTTTTCAAGTTGTCATTGATATTTGAGTATTGAATGATTTTTATGTTATTTTATTACATAATTATCAACTTAAACTTTTCTGGAAAAACGTTAAATTTTTTTTTTTCAAAATATTTAGAATATTTGATTTTTAGGAATTTATAAAATTAATCAAATAAATATAAGCTTTCTAATAATAATTAGCATCACAAAAATATTTTGAATTCTGAAAAAAATGAAGTAAGATTATTAAACTTTGTATTATACTGATAGTTCAGTTTTATTTTTAAAAAAATTTATGTTCATGTATTTTTAAATGATAATTTTTCTTGATGAATTCTATTATAATATTGATAATATCCCCAGATGATTGAATTTTATGAAAAATTCATAATGGATCTCTGAGACCAAAGTATATTTATGATATTCAAACAAAGCAAAAGAAAGCTAATTCTTGATTGATATATCTTGATATTGATGTACTTTTTAAAATTTTTTGCATATATATTAAGACTTCTTATTGCTTAATTCTTCACTGTCTTTAGAAGTTATTCCAAAAAATATTATAGGAAAACATTTGAACAAATGACAAAATTTTGCTAAAATCATTCTGCTCATATAAATTCTTCCAATAAAGAAAAATTTATTAATATGTGTATTAAATTTTTGCATTATCATTTTGGATATATGTTTTTGTTATTAATATCTAGATGGGTTTTTTGCTGTGAAGCAAAAATGCCAAATTATTTTAATTGTTCTTTCATTTTTAAAAATATAAATCATGTTTTTCAAATAATTTATTAATAGTCTTTCACTTTCTTGAAAATTTCAAATCTAATCAAATTTAATATGGAGCTGATGTTAATGATACATTCAAACTCTGGTCATCTCACCTAATCTGAAGCTAAATCTATCTTAAAAACATCTTTAATGTATCCTACTATTAGGTTGTTCGGAAAGTCATTTCCTTTTTCTCACTTGAATCAGTTTTTTGTTTGTGAAAACCAACCATTTTATGAGTATGAAATCATGCTACAGCCAGAAAGATGATAAAAGGTATTGGACTAGAATTGACAATATACAATTCTATAAAATATTTATTCAATATACATTTTTAATTTTTATATAAAACGAAATAACTTTCCGAACCACCCAATATTAAAAAATTACTGTTTAAAGAAAGATTGACTTGTCACATTACATTATTATAATTTTAATTTTAACTAAATAATGTTACACCTTATATTTTAACACACTTTGAATATAAGATTCATTGTTATCACAAATGAATGTAATTAATCTTAATTTTAATTTTTGTGTCTTTGCTAGCAGTCAAATTTTATAATCATTTACCAGTTATGCTCAAACCTAATGTAATGCAACTGCAAAAAACAATTATTTAATAGAATAAGCAGTAAAAATAACTGAATTATTAGTATACATTTGTTTATATATATTAACATAAATTTAATTATTTAGTTTACTTACAATTTGACTATGCATAATGGAGTGTCTCGAACTATTGTAAGGTGTGTCCCACATACATCATCTTAGAGGACTTACAGATAGTGACTCATATTCATAGGATGCAACTCTTGAGTACCTATCCCAACCTCTGCTGTTGTTCAAGGGTGGCTGGTATCAAACTCAGAACACTGTCCTATCATAAGGCTCTTGTGAGCTCTAGTTAATTATATATAGAGAGAATAACAATAAAGTCTTTTCATATACCCATCCAATTGCGACATCAATCATGAGTCCTCAAGTGCCCAATAACATTTAGCTTTGGTGAAGTTCATGATAGAAAATGAATATCGCTGTATAATTGATTATATTATGTTTGTTGTTCTATGTAAAATATAAAGATATGATATTGCTAAGAAAAACTTATTAATAATAAATTTAAAAAAAATTAATGATAAGTTTAAAAAAAAGTCTAAACTAAATTAATATGTCTCTTTTAAAGTATCATTTTTTATTTATTTCTCTTCCATATTTAATCAATAGACATTTAAATGTATCATATTTGCAAACAAGACACTGCATTTAATACTTCAGAAAGTAAATAACTATCAAAATAGAAATTGTTTTAGTATGTTTTATTTATTTTACTCTTATTTACTTTTTCATTTATTTATTTCTCCCAATTGTTATGTGTCTGGATTGTAGTTAATGCCATCACACAACTTCTATGATGATTTACATAAATAATCCGGTATGTTTCATCTGCTATATGGTGTTTATATATCAATGATTTGAACACTAAATAGATGCAAATTATTGATTCTTTTTCAAGCAGACAAAAAATAAATTTTGTCGCAATTTTGTTTTGTTGTATACTATGATTTATCAAAACATTTCTACTCAGTATATTACAGTTTGTTGATTATTTTTTGATAGTCGAACATGGTTATATAATTGTTTATGTAATACATTTGATTACATTTTTAAGTGTTTATCTTCTTCTTTTCTTTTTTTTTCTTTGGCTCTTAAGAGTAGTTTTTGTTAATTTTTTTTAATAAAGAAATAGTTTTGTTCATACAAAATTGAAATAGTATTGTGATGTGTAGCATTCAAAATAGTGTTATGCTAAAGATAGTAATGGTCAGAAAAAAGTTAGAAGTTATTATCAACATAATAAAAACAGCCTTCATATCGTGAGGATTATTTAAATAACGTCAATAAACGTTATTTAAATAATCCTCATGATTGCTATTCAAAATTATGAGAAATAGTTTTTATGAATATATTTATATAAAAGCTCTAAATTTTGCAAATATTTAGTAAATATATTATTTTATTATCAGCTTATGCACCTAGTTAAAAGAAGCTTTGCTTCTTTGCATCATACTTCACAAACTTCTCATAAGTTTTTGCATTTCGGATTCTTTATTTTTAAAAATAAATAGAAATAACTGTATCAATAGTGCATAGTGATTAAATACAAGCATTTTCACCAAACTGGAACCAAATGGTCACTAATCTGGCCTTTGGTTCAACAGTTCATAGGTTCGATTTCCACCTTGACCGTGGATGTTAATAGTGTTTCAGGGTCCACTTTTAATTGTAAGTCCCATCCCAGTTAGCCCACATATGCAAAAAAAAATTATCATGTAGCAATAACCAACCCAAAGATTATTTTATTATGATTTTTATTTATTACTGGGCATTTAAACTTATCTTTATTTGAATTAAAAACATTATGCAAATATTTTCAAGCTATTGGGCCAGTATGCTGAATTTTTTTCAAAGAGTATATATCCAAGTCTCCATTATTTTAAAAATTCATTGGCCTGTTCTGAAAAACTAAATAAGTTCTTTTTTATTACAAGAATGATGATCTTCATAGTTTTACATAAAGCATAGTATGGATACTTTTGTGCTATTTGTAAAATATATCTAAAATTATTTTAGTTCTTTTATATAGAAAAAATGATCATGAGATTCATCAAAAGCTTTGTTCATGGTGTTAATCCATTTGATATTCATTGGTATTTTGTGAACCAGAATATCTTTTTGAAATTTTCTTAATCAAATTTTATCACCGATATAAAGTAGAGCCGATATATTATTTACAAAATTAAAATATTTTATCACAAATAGAAGAATGTAATAAAATTCTTTTATAGTTTTTGTGATATAAAATTTTGATTTTCTTTCAATTATGTTAGTCTAAGAAATACTTTTATTTTAAAAAAAATTGATCTGCATTAAATGTTCATTTATTTTAGACTTCCACCGCAAATGCGTTCTGCTGGTATATTCTTGTGATTGTACAGAACATGAGGATTTTGTGTCATCTTTTGCTGCATATTTGGAAAATGAGTGCAATTTGACTGTTATCACAATATATGGATACATAGGCGACTCCCATCAGTGGATCAGAGACCAATACAAAGCAGCTGAAGTAATTATCTTTATAGTATCTGAAGGGTTATTTCTTACTTTTGAAGGGGATGAGGACAGTCGCCCAAAATTCGTTACTCACTGGCATAGACAACTCCAAGATGCAGTGACTTATATTTTACACCAAATTTTTAATAGTGATAAATCTAATATGAAAAAATTCTGTAAAGTTTCTTTTCCATATACAAGTATTAAATTCGTACCCACTTGTTTG
The DNA here is from genome assembly GCA_026290005.1 of Latrodectus geometricus. Lineage (NCBI taxonomy): Eukaryota > Metazoa > Arthropoda > Arachnida > Araneae > Theridiidae > Latrodectus > Latrodectus geometricus. The sequence goes on along the minus strand of JAPDSC010032059.1, from coordinate 166,576 downwards.
AGGGACGACATGGGTAATTGCTATGAACTTCCGAAAGAATTTAACCAATTCTTATGCTTTATTTTTAATTGTAAGCCTTTTATTAAATTTTACCCTAAACTTAAAGGCTATAACCCTCAGATTTCAAATATTGGTCAGAAGATGTTAGGAGAGATGAAGGACCTTCAGAAAGCTTTGAAAGAGAAATCACTTTTCCAAAGAGATTTAGAAAAAGGAAATTACCCTGATGAAGTTTCTTCCGGTGAACATTCCTCCTTTAGAAGAGTGAATTACTTACCAGTTAAGAATGATGATTCTGAGTCATGCGAGGAAACCGAATTCAATCGCTCTCCAGATTCGCATAATTGGTTAAATTCTGTAAAAGCAGTATATAACAATTCTGTAGATAGTAATCCAAAAAATTACATGACTATTTTGGTTGAAAAAGATCTAAATCGAGGAAACTGAATTCAATCACTCTCCAGACTTGCATAGTTGGTTAAATTCTGTGAAAGCAGTATATAAACAATTCTGCAAATTGTAATAAAAAAATAATCGCATGACACCTTTTGTTGAAAAAGATCTGAATGTGAATTGATAAAATTTATGACATTTAACAAAACTGCAAATATTATACCTTTAGACTGTGTATATGATGAATTGATTTAAGGGAATTGTGCTGTGATGAATTTTGTGGTTAGGTTACATTTTATGTCTGAAGTCACCTAAAAGATAAGTTTTTATTTATCAATGTACAATTATTTGTGTTGTTCCATCATATTCTTCATTTTGCATTAAACGAAATAAAATTTTTATTTTCTTGTTAATTCATCATTCTTGTATTTGTTATGTTTTTCTTGTTATTATATGATTTATTTTCGATAAAAGTTTTTAGTTATTTAATTTTTGATTTACACTTATATCCAAAATTATCTTTACATCCATGAATGTTCTGAAATTGTATGATTCCTATGCATAAAAGAAAAAAATTTAAGATTACTATGTATATATTGTACCGAGCTTCGGGGCTCGTGTTGATTGAGAGTTGAATAAAACAACACAAGACTTTTATTCGTAAAAATTCCAGCTGTAGCAATAACAATTAACACAGCACAATTCTTCAAATACGAGAAGAAACAATTCACAGGTCTCAAATACCTCCGACAGCTTCACTAGCAATCACTACTAATCGTTTTCACAAAACTTAAAACTAAACTCACTATGTCGGGCTGCGGTATTTATATCTGACTTGGTGGAGAAATCTACCAGTTTTGCCAAGGTTCTGGAAGTTTCTAGGCTATCTCGCTAAATATTGGTCCTAGAGCTTAGGTGATGGATGTTTCCAGAAGTATCTATTTCTCGCCAAAACATCACAAAGTTACCAAATTACTAGAAAAACCACTTTTAACGAACAAAACTTCTAAATACCGCAACTTTTGCCCAAAATGTGATTATTTCCAATCTGTCTGAGGTATTTTATGATAAATACAATTATTATTTGTAACAATATATAATAATTATTGATGTGAAACACATGATAAAAATAAAAAGGTACAGAATTCTGAAAAATAGGTTTAACTCTCAAATAAAAATAATCCTTATGAACTTAACATAGAATGTTATCTTTCTTGATTTCCATGTATACAGAACAATGCTGGCCCTAACATTTTTTACCACAAGATAGGGAATTAAGTTCCTAGTTGCAAAGTATCGATATATAGGGTTCTAGAAAGAAGATGTCTGCTGATAATTGCTTTTCCAAGATAGACACGCAAGTTCTTTATTTAGGACAAAGATCCTTTAAGGTTTCAATGTTGTCTCTTCCAAGGGATTCGTCTAAGATGTTTGCTTGATGTAAAGAAGTTCTATCATCTCTAAATAAAATTATCCACTGGGTCTAAGAAATAATCCCAAATGTATAGAGGTGTATATCCATTGATCATAATTCTTCCCAATATCATTACCTCTACACAATCATATTCATCTGTTCAAAGGATATAATTTTTTGTTCTTGACTCCCTCTAGATTTATAATCATCTGTAATGACTACCGTATTTTTCGCCGTATAAGACGCACCCAATTTTAAAGGAGGCAAATCTAGAAAAAAAAGATTATGAACCCAATTTTGTAGTAAAATATTTTATATCAACTGTATAACGTGCACGATGACTCCCCGTGGAATTGTTTCTTTTGGGAATGTTTTCCTTTTAAAGATCGACATTTGCGGCAGTTTGGTACCATCTGCACAGCAGGACAGCACAACCGAGTAGTGGGTTTTCTCATGCCCTGAGGTTTTTACGGTTATGTTTTTGGCTTCTTTGTTATCTACGGTTCTGTTAGATGGCACATCAAACGTTAGCGGGACTTCATGTTCCCATTTTGGCTCATTTCAAAGTTATTCTTCTTCCTTGCATCAATAACAAACTTATGAAAAGACAGAATCTTTGATTCTTATTCCTTGCCATGGTGGGCTTTTGTATTTGCCATATAAGACGCAGGCACTTTTTCCCCCCGATTTGGGGAGGAAAAGTGCGTCTTATATGGCGAAAAATACGGTACATGCTGCTATTAGTGTCCATCCTGTTCTTAAGCTCTTTGCATTAATTAAAGCAATTATTTTTGTGATTATAACCTAGGCTTAAAGACCTTTTTAATTTAGCCTACTACCCACTGAGATTGGGATGATACTGAAGTTTCAGTTACCGCCGCAAGCCTTGCATTTAACTGCCCATCATAACTTTGACAGTTATTGTCAAAAAATGATCCTCAGAGACAGTTGTCATTCGTTTGTTCTTTTTCAAGACTTTAAAATAGTTCCTGCGTTTTGAAAATGCTTATATAAAGTAGAGACTATTTAAATACTCAAGTAAGTGGCTGTTCCATGATTAACTACCTCCTTGGTTGAAGCTTTTAATGCTGACTCATTGGCCGCGCCGCTCAAACTAGTAGTGCTAGTTAAAGTGGCCTATGAGTCACAGTTTCTCAAATACATAATTAATCAATTTGAATTTTTATTCTTTGAAATCAAAGTTACAATGAAAAACTTCTCTTGGAGATTCATTTTGTGCTGAGAGCTTAATTTAACTGTGGATTATGTTATCCTAAATTTTCATGTTGTAAAACATTTGATTACTCTTCATTGTCACACATTCCCTGTAAACATCCATCAGGTTAAGAGAATATGTTAATTAATATAGTATTTTAGGTATGTAAAAATAAATTTGAACAAGAATCGATTTCTTGCACGTAAATCTGTAATAAACTAAATTTTCAACCTATTATTTCATTAATGTGGATCAAATAAAAATTTTGAAAAATATTTTGAAATATTGTAGAATAATTGATTTATATTTTCCATTAAATGTGTTATTAATAAAATTTTGAAATGTTAATTTTTATAAGAATAATGAAAATTTTTATTAAAATATACTTTATTTTTATAATTGTTACAAATATTATTATTATTATTATTATTATATATATATATACATTTATTTATAATGCCACAAAGTGTACTTATATTATAAATATTATGACAATAAAACTGAACTGATAAATTTGTGTGTTAATTTTTTGTGCTTCATATTTTTGTCTAAGTAGTTCCATTTGGCCAAACAGAAGAGATAAGAATTGCTATTCTTCATATCATATAAAAAATTGTCTGAGACCTAACATTCTAAATTTAGTATAATTTTAAATGATTATATAGGCTTTCATATCTGTTTAAATTAGCGTGTGATAATACTTTTTTTCAATATACATAAAATATATTAAAAGTTTGGAACCCCCCCCCAAAAATTACGCGCCAAATTTGGCACTAGCCTACGGACTTTTTAGGGTTGCTGTTTCTTATTTTCATGTTACCAATTTAGGTTTTTTCAGCTTTTAGGTATTTGCTGTTGCCAAATTTAGTATTTTCTTGTATTTTGTACCATTTTCTGAGTTTTTTTTTTTTTTTTTTTAAAGTTTATTATCTATTAATTATTTGTATTTAGCGAGAATCCATCTTGGCAAGTGAAAAAAGGCGCCAAAAACAGGTATTATGGTTGGTGAGGGAAAAAAAGTCGCCAAATTTTCGATTTGGGGGGTATATCAAAGTAGTTCCAAAAGTTTATTTAAATGATTTATTTTCAAACTATTTTAACATTTTGAACACATTAATATACTTTTAAATGAGTAGAAAAAGCAATAAAGACAAAAAGATATTAAAAAAAAACTTTAGATGAGAACTGAGTGTGGAAAATCTTAAAGCACAAAGAAGTGTATAATTTTTGTGTATCCAAATGACTAAAAAAATCATTTTCTTGCTCTATAGAAAATGAATCATCACTTTCATATATTTCACAATATTTACGATTATTAGGTCAAGGGACCATTCGCACGAAGAAAAGTTGCTTTTTAACTCAATTGTTATGTTATTTAGTGATCGAACCACCTGAGCTATTTCATCAGCTCTTCTGATGCATACATGTTTTAAATTAATAATTATTTTGAATTTAAAATAATATGAATTAATAATAAAATTTTTTATCTATTACCAAATATTACGACGATGTTTTTCTGCTCACAATTTGAAAAAAAATTAATCGAAGTCGGATCTTGTTGTTGCATAAATTGAAAGGAAGATGTTTAGCAGGGAACTTTTGGTGACTATATATATTAAAATGAATGCCGAAATAATAAATAATTATGGTTCATTCACGTTAGCCAATACATGCCATGTCCGTCGGAAAGCAATGAATGAAACCCGAGGGAGAGAGTTTATTTATCTCTCGTTGAGAAGATGCTATTATTTTTGTATGCAAGTGTTTTTGTTCTAGGTGATGTGTATCGTAAACCAAGGTTTCTACCAATTCTTGTAAAACTTGGTTTACTAATTTTGC
>JAPDSC010032059.1:136379-160225 GCA_026290005.1 Latrodectus geometricus | reverse complement strand
AAGAAAATTCAAACATGTGATGCTGTTTTGATATTAGATGCAAGGTTATTACCAGGGCCGTCGAGAGACAATGCCGGGCCCGGGGAAAAACCCAAAAAAAATTTTTTAGTCAAAAAAAAAGAACGTTAACCGGGCCCTCTCATAACTTCGGGCCCGGGGAATCTTACCCCCCCTCCCCCCCCCTCTCGTCGGGCCTGGTTATTACCACGTGTAAACATAAGCTATGGTGTGTAAAAAAATGACCATTGAGCGACAAACCAAACTATGGGTAAACCAAATTATCTTTACATTCAAAAATAAAAATTTTCCTTTAAAGATGTCAAAAGTATTTCCATTATGAATAGAAAAAAGATGGAGAACTAGCAGTAAATAAATAAAGTTATAAAAACTATTCTTGAATTATAAGCAATATTTTCTAGAAATTTAATTTTGCTTATTTCATGATTTCAATAAAGTGTAAGAGAAAAAACATGTATAATTTAAAAAAAAAAAATGGGCAATATAATAAAATTTTAATTTTGAATGTGTTTTATAAAAATTGAATATGCAAAAAAACTATCATTTACTTAAAAAAGAAAAAATTTTATAAGTATTACAATTCTATTTCACTTTTGTAACATTTTGGAAAATTTAAAGGTTCTGAAGAATAAAAAGATATCCAAACAACATCCAATGAGATCTTATTTAGATATCTCCTAGACATCGTACTTAATTGCATATGGATATCAAAACATCTCTGAGATATCTAATGAATGTCTAACGTATATCCAAAGGTTATCCAAGCTACATCCAGTAGATGTCACAATATCCAAATATCCATCAGACATCCATTTGCTGCGACCCTTTGGATAACTGCTGGATATGTCGTAGATATTTGGATATCGTGTGGATATCTCAGAGACAAAACGATATCCAATAAAATGTCTACGAGATATCTCTTAGATGTCATGTGGATCTTCATGGTTGTTTGGGTACATGTTTTAAATTAATAATTATTTTGAATTTAAAATAATATGAATTAATGATAAAATTTTTATCTATTACCAAATATTACGACGATGTTTTTCTGCTCACAATTTGAAAAAAAATTAATCGAAGTCGGATCTTGTTGTTGCATAAATTGAAAGGAAGATGTTTAGCAGGGAACTTTTGGTGACTATATATATTAAAATGAATGCCGAAATAATAAATAATTATGGTTCATTCACGTTAGCCAATACATGCCATGTCCGTCGGAAAGCAATGAATGAAACCCGAGGGAGAGAGTTTATTTATCTCTCGTTGAGAAGATGCTATTATTTTTGTATGCAAGTGTTTTTGTTCTAGGTGATGTGTATCGTAGACCAAGGTTTCTACCAATTCTTGTAAAACTTGGTTTACTAATTTTGCTAAAGGAAAAAAAAATTATATATAAGGTATATGATGTGCTCAATCCCTTTCTGTTTCCAAAACGAAATTATTATACTAAGTATTGAAGTTTTATATAAATTTTTAATACTATATTAGCTAGAAATATTTAAATCAAATATTATTTCATTGTTATAGAAATGTTAATATATTTTGTGTGCATAATAATGGTTAGTTACTTCTGTTTTCCAACTGAGAGCAAAATTTAATTTATCAAATATTAAATTCCATGTGGTGTTGAATCATAATCATTATTGTGAGTTAAGTATTTGGGTTTTGTTAGAGAAGAGTTAAGTTTTGGCTTAGAATAACCGTCAACTGTGTCATTCTTGGGAAAAGGTAAGAAGGAGGATTTGTTAGTTTTAGCTTCTGAACTTGAAGTAAATATTGACTCAAATTCCTCGAGTATATCGATTAAACAAGCCATTATCAAGAGACCTAATTTTGAAGATGATTTTGTCGCAGGATTGTTTCTGTCTATAATTTAAAAAAAGAAGAATAAAAACCCAAGATCAAATAGAGGGAGAGAGAGAGAAAGCTGAAGAATGGAGAAAAGTAGCAGAAAGGGAACATGAATTAGAAAAGCTCAGATTAGAAACTCAATTGAAACTGACAAATGAATCTTCATGAATCAATCATGAGAATGTTACGCATTTTCAATGTTATTGAAAATGGGCAACATTCTCATAAAGATCTTCAAGGACTAATCCATACATATAATGTCAAGGAAGATATATTTAATTCTTTTTGAACGCCAGGCACATCGTTCTCAAATACCTAAACAGTTGTGGGTTTCATATTTGTTAGGCTTATTGCCGTATGAAATCTCACAAATAATGGCATATGAACTAGAAGAAACACAAAAGTATAAAAGATTTAAATTGACTCCAGAGAAGTTCAGACTACTGTTCGTGAAAGATCAAAAGGAAAATGATGTAACTTGGATAGACTATTATCATGAACTTTATAATATTTGTGGATGGATCAATGATTTTAAAGTTGATACTTTTGAAAAATTGATTGACTTAATCCTAACAACAGATTAAAAAGAGAGCTCCATAAGAATTTAAGGAATTCGATTTAGATTAATGGGGTCGTATTAACGATCCACTTCATTTGATAGAGAAATTTGAAGATATAAAGCCCCTATTACATTAGAGTTGCCGATATTTCATTTTGAGCAACTCCCATAGACTTTACATTACGTGACGTCACAGCCCGATTTTCGGCAACTCGAGCTCATCGTCCAATGAATGCTCGAGATTTATATTAGGTTTGCTATAAGTAAATAGCTGTTTTACTAGATTTATTAACAGATCGCTTTTCTGGCTAACATATGTAAGGTTGCCATATTTTACTCTGTAGGTGTCCAGATTTCATGATGAATTCTTATTTGGGAATTTAATTTGCAGCCCAAATTTGTTTACATTACGCCATCTTGCTATTGTTTCACTCAATTTTAGCGTTTGAAACTTCACGTTTAGAATGATAAGAGCTAATCTTTGTCGATGTGAAAAGGAAAAATATCTGGTTAAAAAATTTCTTAAAACTTTTGTGTTAATTTCCTAAAATAAATAATATTATCAAGATCTAAAACAAAACTGGTATTTTAAAAACATAATATTTATTTAGTTTTAATAAAATAAAGAGATCACTCAAACAACACAGATGAAAATTCTTATCACGTGTAAAGACATCTTTATAACGATGATATTTTAACTTTAATTTCATCATACGTCCTTTGTTTTAATTTAGTTAATTTATATTGGGAATCTGAATCATCCCATATATGAGGCTTTACTCTTAGCATTTCAATAAAATCAATTTCCATTTCTTTTGTCCACTCAACACAGATATTTGCCATTTTCAAGTATATATATTTATCACATGCACTCATTAACAATAATGAAAACATGTTATTTCTTGGCATCTTATTGTTTCCGCTTGGCGAAAGTAAAAGACAACACCAGTTCCGTTGATCATCTATTGGCGATACGAATTGCTCGAGATGCTGCTGCATGCACAAAAAAATTGCTCATTTTCGGCAATTCATAACGCCAATAACTTTCATTTGGCATAAAATTTGGCGAAAACTTGGTAATGATCAAATTTCAAATGGGCAGCTGTAAAAAAAAAAAATCTGAAATATCATTGGACGATGTGTCCGAGTTGTCCAAAAATCGAGCCGTGACGTCCCGTAATGTTAAGTCTATGGGAGTTGCTCGAACTGAAATATCGGCAACTCTAATGTAATAGGGGCTTTAAGAAAACTATCAAACCCAAAATTAATTATAACATAATGAAAAATAAATCGATTCAACATCAAATCAAAGTTCATACAGTCCACCTCTCAGGTATCCGAAACGCGATAATAATCCTAAGAATGAATTTAAAACAGATAAGAGGTATCTTAAAGATAAAAAAATTTCAAGAGCACAGAAATGTTTCTGGTAATCATTTGAAACCTTATTGCCCTTTAATTAAAAGGCATTCACCTAATTCTATAAATAATGTAGGAGATTAAGTCAAATCTTATACAATTATTAGGAAAGTAAATGGAATTAAATGTGAAATTTTTTGAAAGATACTGGAGTAGGTATTGTCAGTAGGAAGCCGGACTGGAGAACACGTGTGGGTACAGCAACTCTTAGATGTGACTCCTATATGCTTACCAATTGCATGAATTGTGCTGGAATGTGAATCAGGATACGTAATTACAATGGCTGCTATTGCAAATGAATTGACGACATTAGTGTGACGTCATTGCCACAACTGTTTCCAAACAAATACAATGTAAACATTTGTTTAATATTGTATTTAAGAGTGCCTTCTTGACAAACTTGGAGATTTTTGTTTGGCTATCGATTTTATGGGTGATTTTTGTTGGCACAGAACAATAAATTGTTCTGTTGCAACGAGAATACGATTGGAAATAAGCCCAGCTTGGTGATGAACTGTGACTACAATTGGGCGAGAATCAAAGGTTAAGCAAACAAAAGGTTAAAAGTTTTAACAAACACGTTATCCTTAAATAATGAATATCAATTTCAAAAATAACAATTTAAAAATCTATCACCTAAGTCTATGGCAGTTTCATTGATAAATGACGCTTAACAGCAAATGTTTGGAAACAATATGACGTCACAACTAATGTCGTCTATTGGATTGTGATAGATATCGTAACCTGATGACTAGATGACGAACGCACACTGGCAGCGTGCATTCGTCATCGTCATACTGGCGCATCACCTGGCGTGATGGTATGGGGTGCCATTGGATACACGTCTCGGTCACCTCTTGTTCGCATTGACGGTGCTTTGAACAGTGCACGTTACATTTCTGGTGTGTTACGACCCGTGGCTCTACCCTTTATTCGAGCCCTGCGAAACCCTACGTTTCAGCAGGATAATGCCCGACCGCATGTTGCCGGTATTGCACGGACCTTCCTTGATACGGAACATGTTCGGCTGTTGCCCTGGCCAGCACGTTCTCCAGATCTTTCACCAATAGGAAACATCTGGTCAATGGTTGCCGAGCGACTGGCTCGTCACCAAACGCCAGTCACTACGGTTGATGAACTGTGGCATCGTGTTGAAGCTGCATAGGCATCTGTACCTGTGCCTGCAATCCAATCTCTGTTTGACTCAATGCCCAGGCGTATAACTGCTGTTATTACTGCCAGAGGTGGTTGTTCTGGTTACTGATTTCTCAGGATCTCTCCAGCCAAATGTTTTGAAAATTTAATCACTTGTTATTTCTAGTATGATATATTTGCTCAATAAATATCATTTTGTTATCTGCATTTCTTAATGGTTATCTGCATTTCTTAATAGCCAGTAAAGTAATTTAATAAATGCATATCAATATTTAAATGAGCTGCGTTTTAACTGTCCTAAAATATCGGCACGAACTTTCCAGACAACAGAATATTTGTAACTTCTTTGATCAAAACTTACGAAATTTGAAGTGGAATCAATCGATTGGGCAAGTGAATGGATACCATAGCCTGGCACTTACCTGGACATTGGATAAACATAAATTTCGGCATACTGAAGCCGCTGAATACTCATAACGCAGCAGTAGTTTTGAACTGCAGTCCAACGACGAGATGGACATGTGAGCTGGAACTTTACCTTGTCTAAGCTCGATCAGATTGTCGATTAATCTCACTGAGTTCCAAATTTTATGGAGATGAACACATAGGAAAACCTCATGGTGTCATCGCTTACAATTCCTGCGAGCCCTTGTCCCCAGTTTAATCTTCTCTTGATCACGAGTTTATGTCAATTCTACTGAAGGGAGAATAAAGGAATGTATGTAAGTTGAACTTTTCCTGTGTCCTTCAGATGGTATTTGGACATGAAAGTACTGAAAACCATCGTGCTGCTTTGCTCTCTCTTCTCTGGTATGCCATGTCGTATAGAATAGAATTCAAGGCGTTGGCAATGTTTAAAATTTACAGAATACATTTAAAACGGAATGAATAAGCAGCAGTAAATGTTTCATTATTTAGCCTTACAATTATTTGGGTTTACCGTGACCTAGCGCTCTATGGAGCGTAAGAGCTCTTGTTCGATCTCAGTTCTTGTTGCACAGCAGAGGATAGGTGTTATGTTTCTGCCTTCCACGCGTACATCTGTATGGCTTAGTGCTTGGGAATTTTCCGAGTTTTATCCCTTGCGACATGTAAATGCGGCCTACTATCTGCGAAAAGTCCTTCCCTTAAAGCCAATTTACGTAATGGTTATTGAGCTGCTTATATACAACAGCTTCAGACCGTCCACAACAAGATGCCAAAAGAAAAGCCGTTTTTCTCTGACAAGAATTCAAAAGCTCAGCACGTTTACACATACACTCTTGAACAGGGAGGGGCAAACCTTTTGAAATCGCGGGTCAAAAATCGAAAAAATAAAATTTGCCTGGCCAAGATGAATTTTTCTAAAATTTTAAAAACAGTATACAAGTATTACAATTTAATATATTAATGAGGTGAATGAAATTGCGATTTCATTTTTAAAAGTTCCTTATATTCAGGTTTGAAGTGAGATGTACAGATTCTAAGAAACGAGGCTAAATGCTCATCTGTCAGTCTTCTTCTGAAATAATTCTTTCTAAGGTTCATAGCTGAAAACACTTGTTCACATATATAAGATGAAGCAAAAATAGCACTGATTTTATGGGCATGAGATATTAAATTTGGGAAAATTACTTTCGATAATGATTTGTAAAACTCTAACTTTGTCTTATTTAGAAACAAGTGCTTGAGTTGATTGTTAGATTGCAACTCAATGAATTCAAGCTGCAAATCTGACCTCACATCTATAACTAACAAATAACTTCCGCTTTTAACTTTAACGATTGAAAACTGCCCGCGTTTGCTATTTCCTTCGATTTATGTTTTGTAGAACAAAAATAGAGAATGTAAACTGATTACCAGCTCTTTGAAAAAAAGGAAGAAAAAAAATATAATATTTAAACAAAGTAGAAAAGGAGATGAATATATAATATATGAATATTTCTTTTAATTTGCCTCTGACCGGCAAATTAAAATTCTATCCGCGGGCCGGAGTTGGCGGGGGGGGGGCCGTATTTTGCCCATCCCTGGTCTTGAAGCTTAGTTTACTTTAAGATTTTAAGGTAATGGAATGGAAAAAGTCTTTTTTGAAAGCTGTAGATAAATAAAAAATGATCATCGAAAGGAATCTTTAGGTTCCATTAAACTTTCAGAAAAGTCTATTCATTTCTTTTCATCGGCATTATTCAGTTGTCAGTGGACTGCCAAAACATTTTCAGCTGATCACCCATTTTCCTAATTCGCATGTTTAAAAATATACTTGTGTAACCCTGGATAGCCACTGGAGCTGATCAAGAGACAAATGAAAATTTAAAAGTAATACGTGATCAAGAAAATTCTGCTTTAGATAGCTTTTGTGAATGCATTGTCATACGAAAGCATGACAATGCATCCACAAGCATCAGACCAAGCAAAAAAGTATTCGTTTTTAAAAAAGTCGCCCCTAAAAACTCCATTTATCACTTTCGCAACTATAGAATTTTCAAAACAAATTTTTCTGTCTGAAAAAATTAATATTTGAAAAAGTAAAGGTTTTTGGAAAAAATTTCGTATTGACTGCCAAATGAAAAAAAATATAAAATGAACATTATTGAAATCTCCTCTACAATCAATTACAGTTAATTAATTTGATTTTAGATACTTAGCTGTGTGCCTGCCCTTGGGCATCTACACATTCATCGGAATTTCTAGGGCTTAAAATGACAGGCTTAAGATGCTATTAAGGCTAAAAGGATGAGATTAGATGAAGTTTTTAGACAAGATGGCGTCTGATGTAAGGAAGGCTGCTATTGGTCTAACAAGAGCATCGCCAGGGAGAATTTCTGCATCGAAAAGAGAAGAGATGTTTCCAGCTTCGCAAGTAGTGGCTTTCTTGAAAAAATTAGCATTGAGTTTGAATATATGTTCGGAGATCAGTTCTTATATTTTTATTTCTTATATAATATGGTGCATTGACCATATAACGAAGCATTTTATTTTGCATAGTATTTATGATTTTCTTGTCTACCTCTGACAATGTGCACCAGGCGGGAGACGCATATGTGATGATAGGGCGTAAAATAGAAGTATAGAGAAGTTTCTTTAATTTTAGATTTAATTTGGAATATTTCCCAATAATTGGGTTTAATTTGTCATAATTGTACCAAGCTGTGGCTATTTTAGATTTTATGTATTCAGTCCAAGTGAATTATTTGTTAATTTTGATTCCTAAATAGGTTGAAGATTTAACATTTTCAATTTCTTGGCCGAAGATGTAGAGTTTGTTGTTGACTTTGCATTTTTGCGAACAGTTAATTATCATGTGAATGACGGCATTTATATAAATAAACAATTTGAAGTAAAAAAATAAAATTCAACTGGAATTAAAATCAGATGTAATGCAACATTTTCCAATTCGAACCAGTAGTTTAAATTATTTTTTAGGAGTTACGGAAGTGGATATAAAAGTTTATACCATTCAAAAACAGTGCAAACAATTTTAATTAATCTTATATTAATATACTCTATCCATCAAAACTGACAACTGTTGATCAGAACAAATGGATATTTTTCCAACGTTTTTAAAATATTCGGTAGTTTTTTTTTTTTTTTAATAAAATTTGTAATAGCCTTTATTTTTTGTTAAAAAAATCAGCAATTTGTTTGAAATAAATTTTTTATTTCAAACAAATTGCTGATTTTTATTCTATTTCATAAAGTTGTTGATCGTATTCTATTGCTGATTGTATTCTATTTTTCTATTCAAATTACTGATTGTATTCTATTTCATAAAGTTTATCAAAAAAGAACTAAAGGTAAAAAATCAGTTTTGTAATAAAATAATTGAAAAAAAAAATGCAAAAATTGATTTAAATCGGTAATGATGGTAGAGAATAAAAAATTTGTGTTCTTATCAGCATATAATTATATATAAATTATAAAAATTTTAGAATTGTAGAATGGGTATTTATAATACCTGACTCGCACAAAATTATCACAAATGTTTTATATTATCAATACTTCTGTTAGTAGTCGACACACGTCAATAGAGAAAGCAATCCCACTCATTATCTGAAACAATTTCCTCATTCGGTCGTCAAGGTCTTTTATAAGGAAAATTGACGAGTTTCTCTTTTAGTGGAGCAGATGACGCGGTCACAGTTTTGTTCAACTGGGAAATTTCGAAATGATTAGAAATCATTCGATAAAAGGGAGATAATAAGGGCGCTGCTGAAGGAAATCTATTCTAAAACATATTATCTCGGAAAAAAGTGGAGTAATCTATTTGTTAATCGATGAGAACTCACTTGTCTTCTAAGTAGCAAGGCCAACGATAACTTTATCAAACAGTAGTGGAGGACAATGGCATTTCTTTTAATTGATGTATTTAGTAATATTTTTTTAAAAAACAGACAATAGATTAAGGGTAGAATTTATATCTATTTATTTGCTTTTGATATAAAGTATTGCAAGTTGACAGAATTTCTCCGAATCTGAACCCGAATTTTCCTCTGATTATTTGTTTATTTAAAAATAAAGAATTATTTTCATAAGAAAGAGTATTTGTGATCAGGGAAAAGTAAATACAGTAACTTAACAGAAGTCCGGGCGCCCAACCTGTCTAGTGGTTAGCGTAACTGACTACGGATGGGGAGGACCTGGATTCGAATCCCGGCTCGAGCATGGATGTACTTTCTCTTTCTCTCTCTGTGTTTCTTGTCCTTTCCTTGTATGAATGGTGTATGAATGGTTGCCTACCCTATAAATGGGTACCTATGGCATGTGTGTACTGAGGAAGTCGGACTCTCCACACCCAATTGCGGTTCAGTTGAAAAAGTGGAGCAGTGCACCAATACTGCCAATCTAGCTGGCACTCGACAATATTAAAAAAAACAGAAGCCCAAGAAGTAATGCATTCGATGCAAAGTTTCGGTATCCTCGGAAACTTTCGCATCAATAAAAACAAAACATTCCCATTTTATTATAATTAAAAATTCTTTAAACCTTAAAATTGGTACAAATATAAAATTAAGGAGGGGAAATAATTTACATATTTATAAATTTTGATAAAAAAAATAAACAACAAACAGATATTTGCATCCTATATGTATATATATAAGGAAATATATATATATATATAATTTCCTTGCCGTACTACATATCTCGATAAAAAAAATATTTTACAAAACTTTGTTGATGTTAACGGGAAGCTTCGAGAAGATACTGAGCCACTGGAGCTCGAAAAACCTTCATCGCCAAAGGCATTACGCGATAGTTAAAGAATAAATAAAAGATCTTCGAAAAACCTTCAATCTGAGAGTTGTAAGAAGAGCCTCCTGTCGAAAATGACCCGGAAAGGCTATGTGAAAAATAGAGTTTTGAATAAAAATCACTCAAATTCTCTGCAAATGAAAGCAGAAGACCGACAATAACGTAACTGAAAAGTAGTCTGATTATTCTGCCAACTTTCACTCGAAAAAATATTTGTCCCCAAATGTTGCGCCAAATTCTATTCTTTAATGACCATTTTTATCATATTTGAGCTAGCGCATTTTTACTTTAAACGGATATAAATTTTAAATTTACAAGTAGAAAATTGCGGAACATGACTTAAAAATAGAATGTTTTTATTCAATGCAAATATTAATGAGGGGGTTCTTCGTTTACAGCTGAGTCTTGAACCACAGGTACAGGCGTCACTTTCGGAGAGTTCGGGGAAGCTTGGGTAGCACTGGGAACAGGAACTGAAGATTGAGGGTTTTCAGACATTAAAAATGCTGGTCGACATTGATAACGGATTCTGTTTTTTTAATTATGAGAGTGTACGTTTTATTAAGCCGTTTAAGCACTTGATAAGAACCATCATATGGACGAGTTCGGAGCCATCATATGGACCATCATATGGAGGTTTTGCTGCATCCTGCATCACAAGCACATGAGTGCACGAATCCAAAGCTGGGTGCACGAAATACTTGGGATTGGTATGAGCTGAAGTGGGCACTGGTGCAACATTTCTCATAGACTCGCACAGCTTTTGTAAGAAGCAAACTGGATCCAGGGAAGTAGAGACACTTGTTGGCTGAAAGAAATCTGCAGGCAGCCGAATTGTTGTACCATAAAGCATCTGGGCACAGGTACCGCCAAGCTCTTCCTTGTCGACTGATCGAAGACCTAGCAACGTAATGGGCAGGCAAATATTAATGAGTTCTTCCCCTCTCATATCCTTAACGGGTGAAGGCCTTAAGTCACCTCCGAAATTGCCTCAAGAAAGGGCGTTCCACAGGTAAAGGAAAAATCTCAAGTCTCCACCGCAAACAGAACAGGTTTCTCAATTTGTAACAGAGACTGGGACTGAGCTCGGGACTTGTGAGTGCTCCACTGGCTCAGTATCTTCTCGAAGCTTCCCGTTAAGATCAACAAAGTGAAGCATCATGTGCCGCGGGCACTGTTTGGTTGGGTGACCACTTTCTCCTCACTGGGTTACTGGAGTTGAATGGGTTGGGACATGTCCACGTTCTTAGTCCACCAATGTTGTTTGGAGGAAGATGCCAACTCAGGTGTGGCCTCATTATCTTTTCAAAAGGACGAGGTGCTTTGTGATGGGTGAATATTTCAAACTTGTTAACATTAAGGTGCAGTCCGCGCTTACCTGCATCACCGTATATCCAACCGGTAAGCCCAAGATTAAATTAGTTTGATAATCACCTGGTGTCAAAAACCATTGATTTATGACCATGTCAAAAACCATTGTCCGCAAAACTTATAAATTAAAAATAGAGCAACAAAAAACAAATTAAAAAAATTTTTTAAGAAAGTATGTATTATATTTTTAATGCATATGGTATTTTTAATGCTCTTATCTGATCTCAGAATAAATGTCAGAAAAAACTTTTACAAGAAAGGAAAAAAAGATATTAACATTACACATTGCCTTATCACCTCTTAAATACAATGCTTTGGCGAACACTTATCTTTTCCAAAGGGCTTTTATCACATTTACTTGAGATTGTTTTTGAATTCCTTCGCATGACAGTGCACTTTAAAAAATAGTGAAAAAAGAGAAATTCCCAAAAGATTAAGTTTATGAGAATCTGCTTCCTATGACAATCAGTGTCGCAAAGTAAGGTTCAGTAACATATCAACAGGAAGGTTTTTCACTAAAAAAACACTGTTCTAATTTATCAATTAAATAACTCGTGATCTGATTCATTACACGATAAACGGCAATTTCTGGATAGAGTTTTTTGGCAATCGCTACTGATAGAGTGTTTTCAGGGCGAATGTCCATGCCAAATAAGTCAGGTTGATTATTTGTGGAACTTACAGATAATCTATCTCAAGCCACGGTCAGCTTTCATCCTTCAACATTTGATTTTGAAAAATGGCAGCAGAAAGGTTCTTTTTCTTCTTCTTCTCTTGAGCTTGTCAGCATCTCTGCATTGTTGCATTTTGTATTATGCTCCAAGCCCAATTGTCTTGGGTCACCTACTTTGTCTGATAGGCCCTCAATGGAGTTTAGGTGTAACTCTTTAGGATATGGATTACCTAGAGTAGTGAATCTTGTAAGGGCAAGAGCATCACACTCATATAGGATATGATGAGCTGATTCTACCCCTGCGTGGCATTTCCTACAAATGGGTTCCTGTTTAAAAAGCCCCATTGTATGAAGGTGTTTCCTGAAATGATAGTGCCCAGTAATGAAGCCTACAATTGCTTGAGTCTTCAATCTTGGGAGTCTAAGAATTTCAGATGCAATTTTCTCAGATGAGTTGAAAATCATGCTTTTTGCATGTTTCTGTCCAGGAGAATCACGCCAAACTTTGTTCATCTCCTGTTTTTCCCATTTTTGAATGGCCTTCCTTGTAGTCTTCATGTAGCAGAAAGGTTAGTGCTCTCAACTTCGGCTCAAAAGTTCATGGACTCAAATCCCAGCTCGAGCTTCAATGTTTTCAGTGGTTCGGAATCCGACTTAAGTTGCACATTCGGCTACCAGGTCTTTCGCGGACCTGGTAGCCGAATGCTTTTGTCTTCGGTTCAATATTTCCTGAGCTCCACGTCGGACCTCAATGTTGTAGTGTGGTTCGGCGGAATTCACTTTAAACTGTTGGTACCGCTGGTAGTCGAACGGTTAGCGCTCTTGCAGTCGGTTCAACATTCGTAAGGTCGAATCCCACCCTGGCTTTGTCTGTTTGCTCTGGTTCGGAATCCACTACATTGTAGGTTCTGGTTTAATTAGTGTTCGTGTGTAAAAAGTGACCGTTGAGTAACAAACTAACCAAACAAAACCGAATCAGGTTTTGAGAGAAAAATTTGACTGTTGAGAGTTAAACAATACAATTTTCTTTGGCTTTTAATTTTGTAGCTCATAACTCAACGACAATATTTATCCATACTCGAGGTATCATTAGAAATGGTCTACAGCTTGAGGACTCCAAATCACTATGAGTACCCAAGGGCGAGGTAGAAATCAAACACAAGAACCAATGATCAGATCACTGCCATCCTATAGGTACAGGCCCCTCAGGGGGTTTACTTTCTTTAAGTAAACACGCGTGTCACAATCCCGAGGTACCCCAGTGATTTGTCCTCTTCTTTCATTTCTTCTCTCCTCTTTCCTACTACATTTTCTTCCTTTTCTCCCTCATTGTGGTTGCCTCTGATGAGGTTGAGGGCTCTCCTTGAGCAGCTGTCGCCGCTCTGTGGCTATTAGCTGTGTGGCTTGGCTAAATCAACCACGTGTTTGCCGTGCGTGGAGACCCGTGTTCCTGAAAAGGAGGGTCCTGGTAATTGAGGTCCCCAGTGACCAACACATTACTTTGGCCTCTGCTTCAGGTAAATGGGAGGTATGTTGTGGTCCTCATCACATCAATCGGCTTTATGGATCAAGTGATCGGTACATCTGCTGGATGACTCGTTAAGGGTGGATGCCGTCACAAGGATGTACTGTGAGTTTATAGGACTTGGCTAACACTGGTGCAACTCGTCTGCGTCCTCTTGTTGAACTCGGAGGTGGGTGGTGTGGTCAGATCCCGAAATTTTATATTTATTTAATGGAGATTAAAAAAATTTTCTTCTCTCTCTGGTGAACAAATTGAATTAAATGAAACTACTAAATTTTTTGTCATCAAAAAAGGAGGGTTCCTTTGAAAATACGTCCCCCTTTCTAATACACAAAGGAATATCAGGCTTAGTCGGGGAAATAGGAGATATCCGTAAATTACGTTCTGGCGATTTACTGGTGGAGGCTGCTAACTCAAAACAAGCAGCAATGCTAGTCAATCTGCGAATGCTAGCAAATATTGAGGTAACTGTATCGCCTCATGGACTCATGCCTCGACCGCTAAAAAAAGGAGGCATGTGTCAATTGTCATGGTAACCATCCCTCCTATTCTCAATGGGTACAAGAAAAAGAAATTACCACCTATAAAGTGAAAAATAAATGTTCTTACCCTGAGGCTAGGAAACAAATTACTTCTCGCACACCGCAAACCTGGAATGAGTTATGCAGCCGTTGCAAAAAGAGTCGCCAGAAACATAAGCACACAAAAGGATACTCTGTCACTACCTGTCCACACAATAACCGAAAAGCCAAAATCTTCACCTTCCATCATTCGAAGAGCTCCATTGGCTAAATCAAGAGGCGTCAAAGCCTCAAAATTAGAATCTGCAAAGGAGTCGCCCTCTTTATCCACTCGTAAGGCCTTATCCCTGGTAGCTGACGCAATTTTCTCTTCATCCTTCGGACGATGATATATCGTTCGAAGAAAAATAATCTCAAAATTTTGAATGAAATTCCAATATCTAGATATTTAGATAGGCATTAAAGAAATAGAAGTACTACATTTCACGTCTTTCGCGATGCATCGGAAAAAAGCATGCATATTTGCTGCTTGTATATTTTTAATCAGTGAAGAGAGAATTTCTTCTGATTGCCAATTTTGATACAAAGTCACTTCCATTAAAGTTATATCAGTATGTAGGCATGCAATAGAAGGCAAGATTTTGTGAAAGAAAGTTTAGGAAGGAGCAATATTGATCCGATTTCAGAACGAAGAATAGAAACTGGGCTACTTTTGTGTTTGATTGTGTCTAAGAGATTCATCTTTTGAGTGATACAGCTGATTTTCCAATTCAAGGATGTAGCTTTGAAAATTTAGCCAAGTCTGATTGGTGGCTTGGTTAAAACATTCCCTGAAGAATGGCCTAGATCCGAAGAAGGAATTCTCAATGCTGAAAAAAGGAAAACTGTTAATTTAGTAAGTGTTATAAATACAGAAAGTGAGGAAGAAAAAATTTGCAACCTTTTCTCCTATTATCCTAAATGGGCCAATCGATCTCAACCTCTCACGAGCCGTAATGGTTGCCAACTTTCGTCTAAAAACAAACACGACTACCTTCCATCTCACTTACACAGAATATAAGTCGTTGGTTCTCTCTGTCGACATGAAGAGATGAATGGAGAACATCTGGAGTCCTGTCCAGCTCTTGACCACTCCACAATGGATTAGATTGAAGAACTTAAGAGGGCTCGTCTCTGTTGGTCAGCGCGCCACCTCGGGGCTGAACAGCCAAGGCTGGGCGTTGGCTAGTAGTAATAGTAGCTCTATTATCCTGAACTTCTCTTGGTTATATCGTGAATTTGCCGAGTTTTTGATAGCTGTAAGATGAACATTTTTTTAGAAAATTTGGAAACATAACTATAGAAGAAGTATCTGAGATTTCATTACTATAAAGAATCTTTCACAGGACCAAAGGATAAAAGACTTCAGAAATTCGAATAAAAGGAATGGTCAGAAATACAGCACACACAGATTTTCAGGATATTTAGCTCTGGAGCTCCATAAAAACTAATACCGTCTCGATTATCGCCAGAAAGTGTGACAGGATATTGGGACAAGCAGTTTGAAAGAAAAGTGCGATTCCTTCAGAGGGGGATTTAACATCTAGTGATGACCTGAAAAGGCTGTCCTTAGGAAAAGTATTGAGGGGACTTGTAAAATTTAAGAATGAAAATGGAGTAGTTCTGATTCCAGAATTAACCTTTAGAAGTTAGCATGAATGAGAAAGAAGTGTTTCCCCAAAAGGTGAAACGCCTGTGAAAAAAATTTACCTGCTATGATAATAATGGAACTAAAAATAGATCTTCTCTTGAACTTGGTAAACCAAGTTCTCGATATTAGGTAAAAAGACTTGTATTGTTGAATTTTTATTTTCTAACGGTGGGCTCTGGGTGATTAATCCTTCGCCACAACAAAACCATAAACTGCTACTCGTTTAGCATTACCCGGTGGGCACCTGTGAACCAAATCACGGATGCGAATAGCACTACCCACGTCACACCACCCCAAACCCGTTTATAGGATGGGACATATTCATCCATCATCGCAGAAGAAAGGACAAAGATACAGAGAGAGAGAGAGAGAGAGTGGAAGGAAAGAAATGTCCATGACCAAACAGGGATTCGAACCCGGGACCAACAGCCTAGGAATCAGGAATGCTAACTACCTAGCCATTGGCCGAATTGAACTTTTCTTTTTATCTCATAAAAATTCTCATACTTAAAATATTTTTGTTACTTTATTTTCTGTTAATCTGAAGTGTATTGATTTATTTTGAAACTTGATAGCTTGTATTATAATGGTGAGAATTTTTTGTTTCAATTTGTAGTATTTCATTACATTTGAGTTTTCAGAGATGTAAACTCAAAGGTGAATTCGATGGTGGAAATCTTGGCGATCATCAAAAAATAAGGTAACCATCATTGCTAATGGAGCAATGATGATGTCAGGCTGACATCTCTAGCCAAAAAAATGTAAATAGAATGCCATAATTCCATAGATACGTGTGCACTAAATCTAAACTTGTAAATATATCTGTCATCTTATAATATTTGTAATAATAAATAGATAAATATGGATATAGAAGAAATTATCTTTGTGGTTTACATAAGTAGATGTAAGCTTTATTAAGATGTAAATAGAATATTCATGATTTAATTTCCAGGACGAATAAGGTAAGAATAAACTTTCTCTTACAAATTGATTAATTTTGGTAAATTTAGTTAATACGAAAATGCCATACCAAAATAAAGAAAAATTGAGGGGGGAAAAAAAAAAAAAAAAAAAAAAACAAAAAAAAAAAACAGAAAAAATTCTTGTTGAAATTTCAATTTAAACTTAAAAGAGTGAAGTTTTACATTTTAACATGTAAAAATATACAATTACAAAAAACTATAATTAACAATATTTCAAAACAATGTTTACAAATGGAAAATTTCATGTATAGATATACTATAAAAACATAAAATAGAATGAAGAGTATAATTGTGAAGTAACTAAATATTAAAATCAGGATTCATTTCATTCACGTTCTAATGTATTTCCGACTAGTGACGAATCGGTTAAAGCGAAAACTCCTTCACTGAAGAAGGCAAAAACAATACTTTTGGAAATATCGATTAAAAATAATTGTAACTATCGTCATTTTATGAAAAACAACTACACTGTTGGAATATAGAAATGTCGTTCTTTTGTTGTCAATGGCAGTATATTTTAGTGTGAACACATTTATTAAACAACAAAATGAAAGACAACAGAATAAAAGTGCAATAATTGCTAACATTTGTTTTTAATTTTGTCACATTAGTTTTGGAGATCCTAGTTGTTGCCAACTCGTTTCTTATAAAAATTTAGTTTTGTAATCATCAATCAATTTAAAATAAGGCAGGCCGCAAACTCGGTAGACCATCCGATTGAGACACCGTCTTATGGTATACAAACCCCGTCTTATGGAGGTCTTAAGGTGACGTAGTTATGACGCTGTAATCTGACGTCGTCATATTTTAAACCAAGGAGAATTTGCTTACATTCTCATTGTTTACATTCCAGTTCCATTTCCGATTACAATATTAAAAAAAATATTATTACCTCCATAAAGATTTATAATTAACTCCTCCTCTTCAAATTTAAACTTGTAATAACTTGTACTCTCGATATCAACGTGGTATATTTTTCCTGCGGAAATTGAAATTAGCAATGTCTCGCGGAAAGTTGCCAGATATTTCAAACCAGCTCGATATCCAGATTTGTCTCGCGCTCCGCCCATTTTTTGACGTAGTTAAGACATTTGTGACGTCATTTGGCCTCATGTGAATCTCGCGAGATCTTCGGCTTGTCTCTCGATACATGTCTCATGCGATCATCTACGAATTTGCGGCCTGCCTAAGACGATTACAATCATGAGTCTCCACTAAGACAAAGGAGGGTCTGATATCCCCAATGAGGGGTAGAGGCACACTTTTCTGGATCACGAGCATTTTTCTCCGGATCACCTTCACGGACGTTCGGGGGTAAATCGCGCATATATTTGTGCAATGCAGACTTTTGATAGGATGAAAAACGCAATGTTTTATAACGCAGTTAAAGCATGAGTTCTGCACATGTATATATTGTAAATCAGTCATATTTACTTTCTCTCTCTCTTTTTTTATAGAATACGCAATTTTATTGTCGTATATCTGTATATATACATTATAGTCTGCCTTTATAATCTATTTCACTTGTATTTAACTGGTTTTTATAATCAAGATTAATAGAGTTTTTGGGAGTAACCAATGTTTTAGAGCAATACTTGCCTTATGTGTCATTTTATAATGGAAATTCTGTAAATGTTTTGTCGACGATGTCTTATTTCTGTTCATTTTGTAACTTCTAACATTGAAACTCTACTGAAGTGCAGTATTGTAATTATGTTTTCTAATTTCGTGGTAATTCTGCTCCATCCAGATGTATTTCGTGATGGAGCAACACCTGATAATCTATGGTACAGACCAGGTGCTCCATCACGTATGTCTATGTATGCGGATCATAAAAAAACAACATAGTCATAGTCCCAAAATATCTTGGCGGGGCACCGTCCAATTCCTTGTTATATAAATCCTGGTAAGTATTTTTCTTTGCTCTCATCGTTAACTCATAAATGGCAATTTTTTTAAAGAAAAATAAAAAAAAATTATATTATTTTATTAATAAAAGAATAAAAAAATTACTTTACATTTTTATTGAAGCGAAAAAAGTTCCTAAACGTAAGTGTGTCAATAAATTGCATCGCGTGATAAGCAACTTCATTGGGAGTTCAAATCAGTGTTCCTTGCCTAAAATGAAATCAGCTGCCATCAAAATTTCGAAACACAACATAAATTTAATTTTGAATCTGCCAAAGCCAACATCTTGACGGAACTTTCAATGCATTCCATTGCACGCATTTTCAGATTTAGGCCTGGCATCATTTCAGAAGACAAAAGCATTTTATACACTCAAACCTGTTTTTGTTTTAGTAAGAATATTTATTTGTGAGATATATGAAAATTTCACTCCAACTGACGACATTAGTGTGACGTCATATTCTCTTAGAGTTGTATGCGATTTTTTAAGCATTATATTTTATTTGCTCCCTATACAAATATATATATATATATATATATATATATATATATATATATTTATATATATATATATTCGGGATCAATTATGCAAATAAGGCACCCTTTTCTGACTAACACGAAAGATCTAAAAATATTCATGCTATTCTTCCGAAGAAAGTCTCTATAAAAAGAAAATACAATTACATTAAAATTGAAATAAATGGCATCAAAGTAATACATAAGCAGAGCAATACAATGAATAATAGGCAAATACAATGAGCAAAATATATCAAATACAAAAGAATGTATATTAAATATAGAAGAATATGGTTGCCAAAAGTAATAAGAAAAAAAAAATTTTATAAGTTAAATTAAGTTGTTAAAGTAGTTTAAAATTTTTAATGTAGATTAAAAATTAAAGTACAATCAAAGTGAAAGTAGGTATTTTCGGGATTCTTATAAGAACTTCAATGCTTGGGTGGCCCTTCTGTAGTTATGAAAACTAAGCATTACTTCAATCTCACAAGCGATTCCCTACTTCCTACCGAATAAAATCAACAGGAAAATCGTTATTTTTAAATTTATTTATTTAGCGATTGTCTTGTTTTTTGATAAATTTTAGATTATTGCAAATAAGATATGTGTTTTAATTCATCATCATTTACATTTCTGTAAATTTTTAAAGGGATGTTGGAATTCCATTAAATTAGTTTATTAACTTTAAAATTAAATTGACTGGTTTTATAGAAAATATCTGTAGATGTAGTTGAAATTTCAACGTTTATAAATAAATCTAAGAATTCACTGTGATTGTAAGAAATGTTGATTTTAATAAGAAAAAGCTCTTTTTGATAAATTTATTTAGAAACATCAATAAAATCTAAATTATGGAAAATAATAAAATCGTCAATACATCTAAAAGATATAGGATATTGAAAAATAAACCTTTTTAAAAATAATGTCATAATCTGTTTAATTACATCTTTCTTAAATTATATCGGCATTTCTCTCAATAGCTGCTTTTGCACTGGTTTGATTGCCTATAATATTTGTTGGTAGATATTGTATTTACTTTTTCTATACATTGTATTTACTGCTTTATATTATGTTATATTATATTATATTATATTATATTAAATTATATTATATTATATTATATTATATTATATTATATTATATTATATTATATTATATTATATTATATTATATTATATTATATTATATTTCTACATAGGATTTATTACTTTTCTTATTTGACAAACTTGCTATATATCATTTATGTGATAAATTTGGACTTCATAGAATTTCTTTTATTCTTCAAATAATAGGAAGCTTCACCGTAGGAAATGCTCTGCAACTGCCAATAGAGTCATTAAATGTGAAACAATTTCATTGGGCGTCGATGGAAAGGAGCTGTACGAGCAGAGTTTAGCTGCTCTTGTAAGTGAGCCGATTGCGCACCTGTGTCAACTTAATGTCACGTTCTCCAAATAGGGAAGGAAAAAAAAAAAAAAAAAAAACAGACGATTGACGTTTTTGACTATTTGAAAACACGTGCAATGAAATCCCTTGAAACTGTTACCGAGGATCGAAGCGAATTATTTAAAATATGCTTGAATAAAATACTATTGAACGTTTACATATTTGTTTCTATATCCTGAACCTACATTTTAATTTTACTTTATTTTAAATGCAGACTTAGAATTTAATATTATTTAATATTTGAACTCCAACGTTATGTTTTTCGGTTCACGTCAACCGACTGATGAATCACGAATAATGTCGACTTAACCCAGACAAGGCATTCATCCATCATTCAGTTTCAGAAACAAACAGGAACAGTAAAAAGCTTTCAAAATCGAAAAATTCACAAATCAAAAGAATGGTTCATTGATCAAAAATAGTTGTTAGATCTCAAAACTTTCTTTTTTTTTCATAGCACTTTATTTTCGTTATTTATAAAGAATTAATAGAAATAATTATACAGTTGCATTATATAAAAAAACATACAAAATAAAATTCATAATTGAAGAAATGTATACTTTGCTTTTAATCATGAAAATTAATCAATCGATTACTTTTTACTATTGCAATGCAGCATTTATAAAAACACAATTTTTTTCGATATGAAAAAGCACTTCACACTGTTGCTTACTCAGAAGGTCCCATTCTTCTGCTAGTTCTGTGCTCCAATTTCTTCATGTTTGGTATCTCAAAGTTCTCCTTCATTCCATTCCTGAAATTTTCAAATAATAAAAGAAGAAATGAATACACAAAATGTGAAAATCCTTAGTAAAAATGTTAAATTAATTTAACCCATATAACAGGAATATGGCGAATTATCAAATATTTTATGATTATCCAACTTTAATCTCTTAACAAAATAGGAGAGTTCAATCATTTTTCTGGCAATCAAAATAATTAAAATTTAAATAAAAATCGAGCTTTGCTGAAAATTATTTAAATATAGTTCTTAGCCTTATCACTTTATTGATCGATATCATAGCGAGTTAAAAGTAAATAAACCACTAGATATGAGTTAAGGACATCATTATCTTCCTAGATATCAACAGCGAGATAATTCCCCCCCCCCCCCCCGAAAAAAATCTACTGACCATTAAAATTGCTACACCAAGAAGGCGACATGCTACAGACGTGAAATTAATACGAAAGGAAGAAGGTGCTGTGATATGCAAATGATTAGCTTTCAAGCGCATTCAGACAAAGCAGGCGCCAGTAGCGACACCTACATTGTGTTTGAATGAGGAAATTGTTCAGCCAATTCCTCATACACAAATTGCATTTGAACGTTGTTGCCTGGTGAAAAGTTGTTGTGATGCCTCGTGTAAGAAGGAGAAATGCGTACCAGCACGTTTCTGACTTTGATAAAGGTCGAATTGTAGCGTACCGGGATTGCGGTTTATCTTATCGCAGTATTGCTGCTCGCGTCGGTCGAGATCCAATGACTGTTAGCAGAATATGGAATCGATGGGTTTAGGACGGTAATACGGAACGCCATGCGGGATCTCAACGGCCACCTATCACTAGCAGCCGAGAAGACAGGCATATTATCCGCATGGCCGTAATGGATCGTGCAACCACGTCACGAGCCGTGAGTCAAGAAACGGGATCTTTTGGAAGACAACAAGTGTCTGCACGAACAGTTCGACGACGTTTGCTGCAGCATGGACTCTCAGCTCGGAGACCATGGCTGCGGCTTCCCTTGACGCTGCGTCATAGACAAGAGCGCCTTCAATGGTGTGATCATCGACGAACCTGGGCGCACGAATGGCGAGACGTCATCTTTTCAGACGAATCCAGCTTTTGTGTGCAGCACCATGATGGTCGCATCCGCAGTACAGAGTGATTCAAAATTATTTTTACAAACAAAGAGAGTGACAGTACGCTCACTGATTACACAGAAACATAATGTCCCATTCCACTCTGAGTCAGAAAATAGTAAAACAAGCTCATCAACACGAAGAAGGGTTCTATCGCTTGCGTGTTGTTGAACCAGTATATTTCCTTGTAATTAACCGTTCTATGAGTTATGTGGAAACAGCCGTGTGAGAGTATTTGTAATTGAGAAGCAGTGATCAAACAGATCAACTTACTTTTCTTGACCTACCATTTTACTTAGAGCATATTGCGACCTACTGAAAGTGCCGCTTTTAGTGAAGACGACGGATCTCCAGTTACGCCGGGATTCATACTTCCGATAATGAGAAGCGCATCCTAAGGAATCACCGTTGTCTCACTCTCTCGTAAACACCATTATCCGTGAAGATCTGAACAAATGTTCTCAGTGATTATCTGATTGGCCAGGCTACATTTTCTTGAAACAAGTGCTTCAAGCAGGCTCTTCCACCCCCATCCAGGGAGACATGTGGTTTATGCGCATATTTTTCCCATCCCATTCTGTAATTTCTTGACTGGTACACATCTCGCACATGTGGCGGAACCTGTGACTTGGCCTACTTGCTCGCCGGACTCCAAGCTTCTGGACTCTCGGGGACACAAGACGCCCTAGACTCAAGTGAAGACCTTGTGGAAGGAATTGTTGTTAACACCGATAAAATTAGCGGGGCACCAGGAATCATCTCATTTTGGTGATTCAATTACAACTTTGAATACAATTTTAATTAAGAAAGAAAAAATATGGTTCAAATTTAAAAAAATGCCAAGAAGTTTTAAATTGCTTACCAAATGTAGATAAGAATTACAAACAGCTAATTTATTAATTAGTTTTGGTAACATTCACTCTGTAAGTTTTATCAACAATTGACGACATTAGTGTGACGTCATTTCCACAACTGTTTCCAAACAAATACAATGTAAACATTTGTTTAATATTGTATTTAAGAGTGCCTTCTTGACAAACTTGGAGATTTTTGTTTGGCTATCGATTTTATTGGTGATTTTTGTTGGCACAGAACAATAAATTGTTCTGTTGCAACCAGAATA
>JAPDSC010032059.1:122112-136369 GCA_026290005.1 Latrodectus geometricus | reverse complement strand
ACTTCGTCAGACAGCTGGAGGATAAGAAACAACATATATATATATATATATATACCTTTTTGTTACATTCCCTTACTCATCGCTACATAGAATTAGCACCTAATGTCTAGTTCTAAATTAAAAATATAAAATTACAAATGTTGAAACAATGTGATAAAAAGTAATTAAAATCCTGAATGAATGAATAAATTTCATCAATGTAGAGTAAGTTTTAAATCTTATCGCAAAGATTATCCAATATAACATAAAGATTTTCAAACATAATTTGAAAGATTAGCCTAAGAAAGAAAACATGTATATTAATTTCAACAAAATTTTAAAATTAACTAACAATTTAATAAATTTTAAAATAAACAAAAATCGATAAATGCCAGGATCCATTATAATTTTATAAATATATTGTTCTAGTTCTCTCTATAAAGCTGTTTTTGATAACTAATTCATAAATTCTATGCCTTTGCTTCGGTAAAATGACAGCTGTATTAAATCAAACAAATTTTCTTTTTAATTGTTTTAAATTCGGTTACAGTTAAAAAAAATTCAAAAACTTAGAAATCGCAGAAAAAAATGAAATTTTTATTCAAATAAAATAATAATAAAAAATCAAACACTTGCCTGAACTAAAAAAATTATCTCTTGAAATATTAACCGAAACATGACAACTCCTTCTAGCGAATCATACTACTAGAAGCAATCAAGGATTCAGCTAAAATGAACTATTTAACTTATCTATCTTCTCAACCCCGGCAATTGATATCTTTTTCCTCCCTTTCGCTGTCAGAGTGGTTGTAAATGTGTTTCGATATTTCTATTTGCTGCTTTCATCATGAAATGCTCAACAGTTATGATTTTAAATTCCTAATCTAATTACGATATATTGTTTTTATAGTGCTGACATACTGTTAATTCTTGAAAAGAAACATTTACCATGTCTGAAACTAGCGATAAGGTTTCTGAAGAAAGCATGTCTGAATCTATTTTAAGTAGCATAATTACTGACATAGTGTACAGTCCTCTCAATTTAGCATTACTTGCTTTATGTGTGTATTTGTTGTACAAAATATTTTATTCTCGAAAGATGGATATTCCTACTGTTTCACTGCCACCACAGCTTCCTCCTTTGAAAAGGCGAGATATGACTTACCAAGAACTTAGAAAATATGATGGTACCAACGAGGAGGGTCGAGTTTGTATCGGAGTTAATGGAAAAGTATTTGATGTCACTAAAGGAAAGAGGTTCTATGGGCCAGGTATATCATTATACTCTATATCTTTTCTTATTGTTTACTTCGATTATTATTTAATTTCTTATCACAGATTCATGCCCTTATACGAAGGGATTTATTGATATTAATGATAATAATTCTGTTACAATATGCGGTTTGTTTCACAGAATATCTTATTTTTTTATATGGAATTTTCATAAAATCTTTAATTTAATTTGTACATCTGTGATAATTAATAAATTAAAATTTCATGTACTTGAAAGTTTTGATTATTCATGCCATGTTATCCACTGAAACTCCTTTTTTATCTCATTACTTCTAAATAAAAAGAAATATGGCTAAGAAACAATTTATATAATGAATGCATATTATGACAGACAAGAAAACTTGCTTTCTAAAATTTTATTAATTTAAAATATGACTGCTTAGTTTTTCTAATAACATATATTTTTCAACATTTTATGTTAAATCCTGCACATTACCTCTATTTTGCAAATATAATATTTATAATAAAGGGTACATTTTGAAAAACATTCTATTTAAAAAGTAATTTAAGAAGTCAATGAAATGTATAGTAATGTATTTTATTTGTGAATTTCATAGATTCATTAAAATATTTTATGTTTATTAAACTTAAAAGAACAGAATTCAAAGACAGAAATGTTAATTATTTTGAACTAAAATTTAACGAGAAAAAAAATTCCTCTGTTTTAATAAGGACAATCCTATATACTTGATTTTCCTAATTTTTGAACCAAGATCTTTGTGCAGTCTAGCATAATAATAGCTTCTGCCAAGTAGTGTGGTTGCTTTAATAACAAAAGCCAACCATTTCAAATAGGAATAAAGGGTGTTAGAAACTGGCAGCATTTAGCATTGTTCTAAAATCCAAAATATTGCCAATGCTCTCATTATTCTTGGATTTGAAGTACTAAACAATATATTTGTATTTTTGTTAGTAGTCACATTTGTTATTTTTTTTTTTAATGTGGATTTTTATTTATATCCTTTAAAATATATTTTCAATTATTAAAAAAATTTTCATGCTTGCAAATTGAAAAGTTATGCTGAATATTATAACCATTGGAATTTAGTCATTGTATTATTAATTAAGTTATTAATAGTTATGAAAGGTTGTAAAAGTATTTGGCTTTAAAAATTTTGTATCATTTGCTTGTATTTATGATTTTTTTATTTTTGTTCATTAATTTTTCACGTTAAGTCAATTTTAAATATAATTTGTGGTATTTAAATAACATATAATTATATTAAACAGCTTTCCAAAAAATAGTAACTAAATAGGAGTTTTCATTTCTGGTTTCCCCTTTGTTGAAAATGGTGCAAGTTTTACTTACCCGACAACACATGCACAGACAATTGGTGCAAACTATTCTAATGTTAGACAGTGTATGCAATTGTATAATTTTAGTTGATTTACATAAACGGTGAAAATGTGCTTTAGGTCTCCTGCTTGGCGCGGTTTTAAAAACGCTGATGTCACGGAGAAAATTCTACCACTATTTCAAAGGGAAACTCAATTAGCAACCAATGAAAAGGATAAGACAAAAGAGTAATTAATGAGCATGTGCTAAAAGCGCTTCAAATTTGTAAGTTGGTGAAAAAGGAAGACCTAAACCGCAATTTAACTGCATAAACAATTTGTTTTTATCTCTGACAAATCATCCAGTAAAGAACAGTGGCAAATGATGGTGATAGTGAATGTTAAATTTGAAAATGTCTTACTCCAATCATAAATCTCTTCCTAGCTAAGATCTTTCTATGCTTTGTGTCTCTAATTTCTTTTAAGTTAAATTGTGATTGCACAGAAATCATATGTAAAGTAAATAATGCAGTCTGATTCTTGGTAAAAATGCACATCATGCTCAAGATGTAACATTTGGGGATCTTTTTTCTGCCAAGCTGAGGATTACAGGCATCAGAATTTGGTCAGTAACTTTAACAAATGTAAATTAGCTCTTCCTGAGCCAATTTACATAGCAACTATGTAAAAAAAAAAGTGCT
This sequence comes from Latrodectus geometricus, assembly GCA_026290005.1. Lineage (NCBI taxonomy): Eukaryota > Metazoa > Arthropoda > Arachnida > Araneae > Theridiidae > Latrodectus > Latrodectus geometricus. The sequence goes on along the minus strand of JAPDSC010032059.1, from coordinate 133,121 downwards.
TACTGACAGCATTTTAAATCATTAACTCTGACAACGTAAAAGTATAATAAGCATGATAAGAGTTAAGTTTTCTTTAAAATATCATAATTAGAAATTTCAGCTAATATGCTGTAAAAGTTTAAGCATCTTATATTTTTTAAGTTATTATAAGTTATTAGAGCCAAAAACAAATATTTTGCTTGGCGAGAAAAAAAAAAGTCACTAAATTTTTTATTTGGGGGGTATATCTAAGAAGTTCCAAATTTGGCAACAGTAAAAACGTAAAAGCTGAAAAAACCTAAATTGGTAACACCAAAATAAGAAACGGCAATCCTAAAAAGTGCGTAGAGAGTGTCAGATTTGGCGCATAATTTTTGGGGAGGTATATCAAAGTTGTTCCAAATTTTTAACTGAGATTACTAATAATTTAAAAATTAATCGTAATTGGGAAAACTTTTCTTTATATTTTCCTAATAAAAAAATAATTCTATTTAATGATTTGTATTTAAAGAAATTGAATGTATTTTAAATAGTTTATAAGTTAAAATAGGAATGTAGGATTTTTTCTAATTATGATAAAGCTTGTAATTTTTACGGTGATAGATAATTACGTGCTATTCCATTTTGTGCACACAAATCTTTTTACCATGTTGACATTTTTAATAGCAACTACTAAAAAACCTAAAAAAGTAGTAACTATTAATTAAAAAATTTATTTTAAAAGCATTTTTCATTAATTAAATGCTTGTAAAAGAAGCTAAATTATGATGGTAAAAGCTGCAATTTATATTTTTTTTCACTTTGTAATAACATTAGATGACATTATCACTGCATCAGCAAAAGGGAAGAGTATTAAAAACTGATATAATATATAAGAATATTTGAGACTTTTGCTAACAAAATTAAAATAAGAATGTTTGTATAAACATTAAAAATTCTCGTTAAAAGAAATAAGAAAATAAGAGATTAAAATTTTATGGTGGATATATTTAGGATCAATTGTTTCTATTGACAATGAAAATAATTAAATATTTAAACAAAATCATAACTTGCTGAAAATTAAATAAAATTACCTTGTATATATATATTTTTTTGATTTTTCCAAAAGTATAGTGCATAGAAAAGCGTAATGATGTCAATGTCTCAAAATAAATTTCTCATTTTAAATTAAAATTTAAAAGTATAAATGATAGAAATAAGAACTATAAATATTATTAGTTTAAAAATTAAAATCAATCCATAATTAGTGATTAGTTTTTTTTCATCAGTCTGTGTAAAAAATCTCTAAATTTTGCTGCATTTGGCTATTTTTTGCCTTGGCATCCTGTGACCATAATGGCTTTTTAATCTGTATCTTTTCATGAACAAAATTGATTTCAGATTTTGAATGTTGCTTTTGTGTGAACAGGATATATTTAGACAAATCACATTTATTTTGGTATTATAAGCTGTCTAGCACTTTATTAAATTGTTCAATTTTAACAGGTTTTCCCCAAGACTAGGGAGGAGTTATGATTGCTTTTATTAGTAAAACCAGTAAGTGATTTAGCATTTGCATTCTAGATTCTTGTCTATCTCATAAAGTTTCTGCTGCAAACATAGCTTTAGTGACACTGGAATTAACGATTCTTTCTAATTTCAAATGTCCTTATGTTTCAATCTTATGTTTGGGAATATATCAAGAATATTTTTATGGATATCCTTTCTGTCATTGATATTTTTTTAGCTAGTTAAATTTATTTATACAATCAAACTTGTTTTTCTGTATTGAGTCACATGGAAGAAAATGCATTAAAAAAATGCTCGAAATTTCAAGAGTGCAGTTTTAAAAGTAGTTTTCACAACATAATTAAAAAGTATTTTTTTATTGGTGAATCGGCACCATCTAAAAATTTTCTCATTTAGAAAATAACTCTAAAACCTTATGAATAACTAGGAATTGCTTTTTTAAATTAAATCAAGACAAGACTAGTTTATACAGAATAATGATGGTAAGGCAAGTTAAACTGCTAGCCAAGGGATTAGTGCTCCAACATTTAGTTACAGTTTTTGCATGATTGTTTTTTGAGGTTCAAAAACTATTTTAAGTGGTCTAATTACCTCGTGTCCAAAAAGTAGCCGTTGATTTACAAGCCCATAAAGCAAGGCAAAAAATTGATTTTATTGTAAATAATGCAAGTAATTTGAATGAAAGATAAGTATAGTGATAAGAAAAATTATATGGACAGTTACTAAATTAGGAATTTGAAAGAGCACTGGATATATAAATCTAGTTTGTACAAAAGTAACAATACATTTGAAATGTAATTGACAGGTACTCTTGTAAAAGTTGAAGTATATTGCACAAATTAAAAATAGGGTCACGGTGGCCTGATTGAGGTTAATACATTGTTCCCATCGTCAGAAGCTCATGAGTTCGAATCCCAGCTTGACAAAGGATTTATGGTACTCCTAAAGGCAAGTGGGGCATGTTAAATAGATCATGGTCACATGTCCTCCATGTGAAATTATATATCTGGGTAAGTATTAAGGAGTTTTCTGCTTCTAATTTACAAAGACTCCTCCTCAGCTGTTTATCTAACTAGTGGAATCCAATTCATGGCTAGGTATAGGGAAGTATGTTAGCACAACAACAACATTTAAAAATAGCTCAAAAAAAGAGAACGCAAAAACATATTTGAGTGTATTAACCCCTTAACCGTCTGGGGTTCTGTGAAAAAAGTGCTTCATGGTGGCAACAGTTTTGGCTTTCACTGCAATGCAACTTTTTCCCACTTTTACACTTGTCAAGAATACAAAAGCCTCTAATTCTTGATGGGATGTATTTCCGCTTTACTCTAGACCACCTCACAATAATCGCACACATTTTAACGGCTTACAGCCATGAAGTCCATCAATCGCTGTCAGATGAAGTAACTACAAGTTGCTAGTAGTTTACTTTAGTATGTTCTGCTCAAAAATGTCAACGTGTCTCTATTATAATTGTTTATTGCATTAAATATGAATTTTATTAAATTATTTTGAAAATTATTATCAGGAAATTTAATTTATTTTAAATGAAGGAAAAAAAAAAACTTACAGGTAAACTAAGAAGACTATTTTTTAGTTTCCCCGATAGTTATACTTGTGATGATTTTAAATATCTGTTATATGTAGTTAATTTGATGTCTAATTATTATTTGCTTTTACTCATTGCAGATACTTTTCAAAATCAACACTTTGTTTCTAAAATCATCAAATAATTTTAAAAATCATAAAAAGAAATTTCTGTTTTATTACATACAATATATCGACAAAATTGCATATTAATAATTTATAGAAATATAGAAGCTAATTTAATTTCCTAACACTAGACTTCAGAGTATATAGTATTGAATTGAATTTTTGGTGAAAAATTTTGTGAATGTAAATTTTTCATACTCAATTCCTAGAACTAAATGATTTTTGTTTCTAATTACATAAAAAATATCGTTCCGTACGAGAATCCTTGTTATTATATTTCTTCTAATGTATTTCTTAAATTTTTTTTCACAAATATTAAAAACAGTTTGTGTCTAATGAAAATTTGTTTTTCAGAAGGTGAATGAAAGCAAAAATATAAATGGGGAATCTTTAATTCTACTATTTACAATAGTATTCTAATTACATATTTAATGTAGAATATATTACACAATATCTCATATTCAAATTAGTTCTAAATTAAATATTTTCCCTTCACTGGAAAATAAGTGTTTTAAAATGAAAATGATTACAAGTGGACAATTTAGAGAAAAATTACAAGAAAGTGTCCAAAAAGGTATTATGCACATGATTTATTTTAAAGATTTTATTTATTACAAAAAAATTCTGCACATAAACATTAAAATGTCAACATAAAAAAATTTAAATGCAGTTGGGAATGCAAAAAGGATTTCACCTTTTATCTAAATTTGAAAAATTAAATTTATATTCTAAAATATGGCATTTAAATAGTTTTATATTTTGATTGATAGTTTACAAATAATCTTCATTTCATAGAAGAAAAAATAATAATAGAAGAAAAATTATGATCCCCCTAAAAAAGGGTGGAAACTCTGTACAATTTAGGAAATTAATATTGTTTTATAAATTACTTCTTAAATCTGAATATTTGGTTCTGATGGAACCAAATATTCAGATTTAAGAATTATTTATTCCAAAATGGAATATTTAGTTATTATTATCGAGATATTACGATATAGAAATAAAATTAATTTCATCATGTTAAGATTTATGTTTTGACAGTTTTATATCTCTTGTTTTATTTTCTTATTTTTAATTGTTTGTTATAATTATAATGAATAATAAAGTTTCAAGGTATAATTAAATCATGAATTTGCAAATATCTTACTTTATAGTATTTGTAAATGTCTTCAGTAAATGTATGTTATGCGAATACCTTTTCCCCATTTTCTTATAAATGTATATTATGAAATAGTTCCCAAAATATTATTTTTCTATGAAAATAATTTCATTATGAAGAAAAATTTAAATGTACTAATTACATATGAATGTTAAAATTTTATGTCTAAAGTTTTATCATTTTCTTTAAAATTAAGTATGAGAGAATAGTTAATTTTGCAATGATATTTTTTAATGTTCAACAAAATGTGTTTTAAGCTTTTTGTTTTATTTATATAAAAACCGATTTTTAAAAACTAAGATTTTACATTTTTGTCGATCATTTATGAAAATATATAAGCATTTAAAATGATAATTCTACTAATAAATTATTAATTTTTTTAATTAGAATTAGGTATTATGGGAAATTAATTAAAACCTAAGAGATCATAAGGATTAAATGTTTGCAGAGCAAAATATCTAATCTACTTTTAATAAAATGTGTAGATAAAAGAAAAAAAAAATCATTGCACTATAGTTTGAAATACTAAATTCGCTTATAAAGTTAAGAGAAAAAGAACCATCCAATTTATTACTTATTTTAACCATTCTAGTTTTAATGAAAAATTTCTAACTTCTTAAAATTTCATATTTTTGAACAAACTAAAAAATATAGATTCCGTATATTTTAACCTTGTCGCGAAGTCACATATTTACATATTTTTACACTATCAAGTTTACAACTAAGCAAAAATATTATACACAGAAACTAAGATATGTTAATGATTTGAAAATTAATTTGATCGGAAAAGTGAAAATAAGTTTTATATACATTTCTTAAAAAAAGCAATAATTAGATAGTCTTTAATTATGAATATCTAAATGAGGAAAAATATAGAAAAATAAAAGGTAATAAAGCTGTTGCTTTCTTGAGGGATAAAGCAGAGAATTCTGAAAATTGTTGGTGAAAATCTCTCTCAGCTCTTTCGATTTACGCTTGCATTAGTTAAATCAACCGTAACCATTTAGTAAGTGAGTTCCCAAATCGCGATTTCATGGCAATCCATCAATTCTGGGGGTCGAACTTGAAGCATTGCTGTGAAGCCAGTTGCCCTTACCAAGGGGCTCAGGGCAGCAGGTGAACACACAGAATTTTTTGCCCGGATCTCGTGATAACTTAACTTTGGATAGCCAGTTAAAGGGTTAAACTTCTGACCATCCGAAATACCAATTTTCCATTAATGATTTGTTCTGCAGATGCTATGAAATTTTGCATCAATTTCTCTATGTATTAATATACATAAAATTCCTAGCTTTAATTTTGAACTAATGTGAATTGTGTTAAATTATATAATAAGTTTTATGTATAATTTTATTAACTATTGATAAATCAGAAAACTGAAATTCTCTTTATTTTTTTCAAATTTTACAATTTTGTAAGAGATGACAACTTTTTAATAAAGTGTTAACTTTATTTTGTTTACTGTATTAAAATTTTTGATTTCTTGTATTCATAAGCATTTTCAGTAATGTATTTTTAAAACTGTGCATGCTGATTGATATCTAACATCTTCAATTAATTTTTATTGTATATTCTGATCTAGAGCAGTAACATTTAACATATTATAAAATATTTTTAATTACATGTAAAAATATATTTTTAATACTCATTAATGCTGTCTAGAGAAACTAATTTTTATGCCAATTTGTTGAGCTTCATTAAGTTTAAATGCTACTTTTTAAATTAACTTATGTTTTGTTATTGATTAAAATTGCTAAATATATACGAAATGTAAGTGTGTTTTCTAAACTTAACATGCAGTCAGTAAAGTTAGCAGCACACTTTTATGCAAATCAAATCAGACTTGCAATCTAATTTTGGTTTTGTAATCTTAATTTAGCTCCATATTTCACTCATTGTGATGGTAACAGGTCCAAATTGATTCAGCCTGTTAATAAACTAATGACAAATTTAGATGAGTTTGAAAATTTAGTTTTTATATTTATTTATTATGTAACAAATTATGTACATTTAAGAAATATTTATAATTTTTAACAATTTAAGAGTAGTAAATTTATTCAGAACTGTAAAGTGAGTGATCTGACTATAAACAAAGAATAGAATGAAAGTTTGCAAGGATCAATGTTTCACTTGTCTACAAAATGTTATATGTGTAAGAATTCATTGATGCAGTCTAAATTTATAAAGTTTTTTCTTTTCGTATCATTCTCACTATCATTTTATCAGCTTTTAGATTTAAGTCAGAGTTATTGGAATCCAGTTTAAACTATTTATTCCTGCCAAGTGTACCTAGCTGTCTTTGTTTTAATGCAATTTAGTAAATTATGAATGGCAGCAGCAGACTTGTATATTTCAAGTGTGTTTTTTGTGAGAAATGAGTTAACTGATTTTGAATTGGTTTTCATGTCTATTTTTTAAGAATCGAAAAGTATTATTTGACAATCATGTTTTGAGTGTTATTTGATAAGTTGGATTAGTCATTTCTTATTTTTCAAAATAAACTATGTTGTTACCAGATGTTTTCATTTGAATTATGCTGATTTTGAAAAGCAAAATGGGATAGTCCAGTCAAGTTAATTCTTGGATGCAAAAGTGCTCATAGAGTAACAAATGAATCAAACCACAGTATTGGTTTGGAACTGATTTCCCTTTTATTTTCAACCAATGAACGCTAATGTCAGTAATTAAAGTAGCATTTCTTAAGAAGCTGTTGAGCAGAGGTTAATAAAAAGTGAAAATAATGATTATTTCACATTTTAAAATCCCAACATGAGCAGAAGAGCATATGTATATTGTTTTAGAACCTTCGAGTCTAAAATTGTGATCTCAAAGGCTTGATAGGTTGAAAATAACTAAAAGTTTTGTTGAAAAAGATGGAGAACAATTAGGCAGATGTCAGTGACCTGTTTCCAAATGAAAACAAAATATCAAAAATTCCAGTATGTCTTAAAATAATTAAAATATTAACTTAAAAAATTATTTATTTTTAAGTACATATATATATATATATATATATATATATATATATATATATATATATATATATATATATATATATATATATATATATATATATATATATATATATATCAATGAATTTAAAAACTTTTGTACTGCAATAAAAAAAACTTTAAGAGTAAAGAATTGCATTTCTTCTTCTTCTCTTGAGCTTGTCAGATGTGTGGCACCTCTGCATTGTTGCATTTTGTACCATGCTCCAAGCCCAATTTTTTTTCCTAGTTCCATTGTCTTGGGTCACCTACTTTGTCTAAAGTCTTTACCTAAAGTCTGATAGGCCCTCAATGGAGTTTAGGTGTAACTCTTTAGGATATGGATTACCTAGAGTAGTGAATCTTGTAAGGGCAAGAGCATCACACTCATATAGGATATGATGAGCTGATTCTACCCCTGCGTGGCATTTCCTACAAATTGGTTCTTGTTTAAAAAGCCCCATTGTATGAAGGTGTTTCCTGAAATGATAGTGCCCAGTAATGAAGCCTACAATTGCTTGAGTCTTCAATCTTGGGAGTCAAAGAATTTCATATGCAATTTTCTCAGATGAGTTGAAAATCATGCTTTTTGCATGTTTTTGTCCAGGAGAATCACGCCAAACTTTGTTCATCTCCTGTTTTTCCCATTTTTGAATGGCCTTCCTTGTAGTCTTCATATTGATCCCACAAAAAGGTTCCCTTCCTAGCAAGAACCTCCACCTGAAAGACAGTGGCATGTTCCCCAAGCCCTTTATAAAGACTGAATCTTGGTACCACGTCACAGACCCCCAGTCCTGAGAGGTTGCCTTTTTTTGATCCATCAGTAAACCAGATAAGATCATTGCTTTTTATTTCAATCGTGCTGTTTTTCCATTCTTCAAAAAAAAAAAAAAATGTATTTAATCACAAACAAAATATTAATAAAATATATTTATATATTTTTTAATGTTTTATAGAATATATATGTGTGTGGTGATTTGCAAATCAAATCTTTTATCTTGCTGAATATAACAGTTTATAATAAAATATGCACAATCTAAAGAAAAAATGCAATTGAAAGAATCATGTTTATTGGAATATATCAAAAAACGGTGTCCCATTTTGCACAATAATATTTAGGAAAACTGCTGCTTTGTAATGAAAATTAAAATACAAATTTTCTCCATTAAAATATATTTATAGTAGTAACCATATATTTTTTATAATTTAGTGCACAATTGTTTTAATCCTCCTGTTATATTTTAATTAGCAACCAAAAAAAAGGTTATCAAGTTTATGTAATTTAACTATAATATTTTTTTAGAAAGACTTAAACTCTTATTTAGAACTGATTAATAGTAAAAATATGATTAAAACCTTAATTGCAAGGATTTGTAAGCAATAGTAAAGTATAGAAAAAGTAAACTTCAATGAACTTTTAGAAAAGAGTTCATGTTAACAAAAGTTTGCATAATTATAAGTTATGAAACAAATTTCAGAAAATTATATAAATACTTAAATGTGTAAATTAAGTCCAATTAACTGTAAAATTTAAAAAATTTACTATGTTTTGATATTCTGTATTGTACAATTCATTTGCCTTTTTTTTTTTTTTTTTTTTTTTTGTGTTCCTTAGTTCAATCATTTTAAAACTTTTTAAGTTTTTAATATATCATGTTTATAATATAAAATCAAGCACTTTTTAATTTGATGTTTCAAATTAAGCAAGAGCATTCCTCTATTATGTACATAATATTACAAGATACAAAATTTCAATTGAAAAAAATTCTGATTAAGGTCAAAATGTCAGTCTCAAACAATTCATAATTTTGATCTTTATGGTCTAGTGATACCTTCTGAACCTGCACATTTTTTTCTATATTACATATGCCAATAAACATTTGGCACTACAAATATTTTATTTGTATTAATACTTTTTTTGCAATATTAATCTAGTTTCATTTTACCTGAACTAAATAAGTCCTATATATATATTTAATTTTTTAAATAACATACATCAAACTTCTTACATCTCTGACTTACAATAGACATCTTAAAACACTTTCAACAATTTTTATTTAGAACTCTTTATTCGATTATTTATGTACTATCTAAACTGTCGTTAGAAGTGGCGTATAAGAGGTCATCAGCACCAACCCGAGTTTTCATTGGTTCATGTTTACGGATGTCACTTTGGCAATGCTATCATTCTGAAAGTGTCAATCCTTTTTTCCTACCAGCGTTTGCCACAAATTGTATTTAATGGACGCCTTTAGGAGCCTATCTACTGCAATTTAGTGTATCGGCTCTCTGATTTCAATCACCATATCTCTAATGTACTTTTCTATCTTCTGGTGGTGCCTCAATCTTTGGCATTCTGGCATACTCATTACTTACTGTTTACCATGTGGTAAATAAACAATATGCAAGAAGAACATTCATGATGATAGAGCAGCATAACTACCGTATATTTCACAGATTCTTTCCTTTATGCTTTGCATTATCTGAGAGTGGAATGGGATTAACATCATTTACATTATCTAGTACATTACCTTGTACATAAATGTGTCAACCCTCTTCTATATATATATATTACATGTTAAAATATAAATTAAAATAAATTATTTGATGTATGATTATAAATTGTGTTTATATATAACTACATGTAAATGTTTTTGCTGTTTTATTTTTTAAAAAATATTGCAATTCATTTAAAGCTTAAAAATAATTTCTTTCTTAAAATGAGCTTAAATTTTGGTTTTCACTAAGATATATAATAGCAATAAATTTATGATAAGATTATAAATTTATTGATATTAAAAGTTTAATTTTCTTTATTACAATAAAATTTAAGTGCTCTTTAAAATAAAATAACCATTAGTTATTTTGGTGAAAATGCGCTTTAGGTCCCCTACTCTGCCAACTTGGCGAAAGTGTGCTGTGGGTCCCATACTTGGCGGGTTTTCAAAAACGCTGTTGCCATGGCGATAATGGAATACGATTTTTAACTAATCAGCAACCAATGAAAATGACCGATTTTTCAAACTGAAACTAATTAGCGACTAATGAAAATGCTAAAAGAAAAAAACCAATTAATGAGCATGCGCGAAAAAACGCAAATTATTTCCTATGGAGGTTGCCATAAAGAGCTCATTCGGTATAAAAACGTCCGGTTTACCACTCTTGGTGCATTTATCGCCAAGTTGACAGAGTAGGGGACCTAAAGCGTAGATTAACTGTTATTTTGGACAAATACATATTTTTAATATATTTTAAACACAAGAACTGCATATCTCAATTACTTATATCATTGCCGTGTGTGGAGTACACTGCATCATTTGGCAAGGATTTATTTATGTATTGAGAAAGTGCAAATACTTAACAGTTTATTTGCTTTTGAAAATAAAGAAAAATTTAGTTATCGGTCAAAATTATGTGAACATATACAAATATGTAATGTAAGCACCATCTAATGATAGATTATTTCCTTTATCCAAAATTTGAAAACCAATTTTTAAATGTATTTATGTTTGAATTAAAAAAAAAAAAATTTCAAATTGCACAATTTCATTGCTCTAAAATATGTTTGCTTATGGAATAAAAAATTGAATCCTAATTTCTTATCTAAAGTGTTATATATATATATATATATATATATATATATATATATATATATATAT
>JAPDSC010032059.1:109126-119170 GCA_026290005.1 Latrodectus geometricus | reverse complement strand
ATCTCCATAATATAAAACATAAATTATGTCTAACTTTTACAGTGAATGAGTACTGTGTAACTATAATTTAAAATTGGCTATTTTGTTTTTAAGTATTCTTTCTTTCACTATTTTAATTTATGTAAGTTTATGGTGCTTGATAAATTATAAGAGTTTATTAATTCTTTAAAATTCAGAGTTATTAATTAGAGTTAAGTAATTTTTTAAAACAATTCTTATATATTTGTATAGTTAAAAAAAAAATTCTTTTCATAAAGCTTATCAATATTGAAAAAACATAACCAGCTTTTTTATTTTGAACAATTTTTTAACATAAATATAATATTTTAAAGATGTATTTTCATTTATATTTATTTATGTATGATTTGTGTACAGACTGTTATAATTCAACTATGAAATTTACTGATTTAAACTAAAGCATTATGAAATAGTTTTTCATTTGTTAATTTTCAATATTTGTTTTACTTTTAAATATCCCTATCTTGTATAGTTAGTTATATTATGTTTTTAAAAATTGCTATCTTGGGTATTTAATTACATTTAAATATATTTTTATATTTTAATTCTGAAAATATTTTTGAAGCCAATGTAAACTTTTAGAAGTTTTCATTGCATTTTTTGCATTATATTTCTTTAAGCTAATCATAAATTTAAATACATTCAAACTTATTTTTTAGTTGTTTTTGTAAGGTTTTTTTGTACAGTATATGAAAATTTTAATCAAATTGGAACCCAAATAATAATGTTTATAAAAAATTAAATTACTTGATCGGCCACTTAGTTTTTACAATTTCTTAAATGCACCTTACATATATCCTATTACAAACTGTATTTATGTATTCAGTAATTCCTAGTTTAGTATTGCTATAATAGTTTATAGTATTGTATATAATTTTTCTTATCGCTGTATTTACTATCTATTTAAAATGCTTGTGTTGTTTTCATAAAGATCGCTTTTCTGCTTTGCCTTATCACTATTACTTGCTTGGCCATGTCTGGTTCATTAAAAAAAAAAAAAAAAAAAAAAAAACAATTCCTGGTTATTGCATAAGATTTTAAGTTCTTTTCTATGTCAACTTTTTTATGTGGTTGTAAAGTATTTTTTTTTTTTATTATTATGAAAAATCTTCACAACTGTTATAAAAAAAGTTTTTTATAGGTATATTTGAATTTCTATACAATTTTTTGTGTTTTCTTTTATAGAGTCCCTATCCACTGTACAAAAATGAGAATGTATATATTTTACGCTTGATGTTATTCTTTTTCAAACTTACTTAATTATTTTTAAAAATGATGTATTCGTTTTTTTTTTTAGAAAAGTACCACTATGTTGGACGCCTGCTGAAGCCGGGCGAAGAGCCCACTGATTATTCTGACGAAGAGGATACAAGTCAGGACCAGAGCTCTGTGGAAGCTCAAAGTAATCAACAGTCTCCCAAAAAAGAAAATTGATATTGTTAACTTTCTCGAGTACTTGTTATCCAGTATTTTGTAAGATGGTTGCTCTTATTTGTAAAGGGCATGCTGTTTTATTCGAGAACACTTCAAAGCAGCAGCTTTTTTTTTTTTTCATTTTGTTCTGAAACTCGTATATTGTGTATCTTTATATTGTTGTTTTTCCATTTTTTTGAATTTGTCTCTCTGTACTTAGAAACTTCAAAATATCATCAGTAAAAATTAAGGACATTTATAATTTAGTCAGAATCTCTTTTCGCAGTTGCTTAGTGTAAATTACAGATGAGGAATTCTCTCTTTTTAGTTTTCGGTGTGTTTTGCCTTTTTATTAAAAGAAAATATGCATTCCTTTTATTTATATGCATTCTTAGACTTTGATATAAACAATTGAAATCTTGTTGAGAAATCTTCTTGTACAATCATTATATAATCAAAAAAATTGATAGATAAAAATGTATGTTTTCCAATTTATTATACTTTTTGTATAATAAATTGGAATGTTTGTGAATAGCTTCAGTTACTTTAATATCAAAGATTTTATATTTTTTAAACCTTTCTCTTGAAAGTGATAATATTAATTCTAAATTTATGTGAATATGAATTCTAAAATTAAAAATTAATGGGGAAAAATCTATGCATAAGATAACATAGATTTTTCCCCATTAATTTTTAATTTTAGATTTTAAATATTTGTTAAGCACATAAAAATGTTGTAAAGAATCAAAAATATGAACACTGTGTTTTGTGTTGCATCGTCTTAATATGCACATTCATTTGGTCAGTTCCATAGTTTTATAGTGGATAATTCATAATAATTTTATCATTACTTTCCTAATATTTATAATTTGAATATAAATTGCAACTTTAATTGCAATTATAATTTTTTTTCATAAATCACACTAAGCATATATTTTTGTGTGATTTGTCTTGAAATATTAGTTAACTTTAACTATTGACATTTTTAGAATATTTTAAATAAGTTTTGTGACATTTTTTGTTCTAAAATTAAGAAAAATGTTTATCTTACTTATTTCAAGGATTCTGTTGATATATATATATTCTTTGTATATGCTGTAAAATATTTTATTGGTTATAAGATTTGTGCTAAACTTTTAACGCTTTGAAAAAATAATGAATCAAACATTAATTATGATTTCAGAATTTTAGTTATCAACTTTTGATATTTTCGCAACTGAAGAATTGACTTAAATGTGATATTATTCACTTAAATGTTTGTCAGTAAGATGATTCTTTCAATGACAGAAAATATAAATCAAATGCTTTATAAAAAATGATGTATTTAATTTAAAAAAATGAATTTATTTTTGTTATTAGTGTCCATAAATATCAATTCAGTCTCCTTTTTCTATTCCTCTGTTACAAAATGCGATTAATTCTTGATTTCAAAAATACCAATTTCATTCAGATACCTAAAATGTACTAAAAGAAATTAATTGTATAATGTCCATTATAAAAAAAATTTAGATGTAATGAGTTCATACACACATATATCTTGATTAAACTCAGGTGAATGATATTTTATAATAAATATTACTTCTTTACAAAATGTATAGAAGTTCTAGTTTACAGGGTGACAGTATAATTTTAAATGTAAAAAAGTTACTTTTATAGATAATTGTTTTAAAAATTGTGGTTTATTTTATGGTTGTTTTTTTATTGAATATTGAAGATATTTTGGGTTTTAGTTATTCGTATTTGAATGTTTTTATACATATTATTTTCTTATCTAAATTTAATGTTTTATTAGAATTTTCAGTACTTGTTGCTGCAAAATGTGAGCTATTGTAAACTTTGAATATTAAACATAGATGTTTATAATTAAATATTGTAAAATACATTCTATATTTGTATCTTTAGTCTGAAGTTATTTGGTTTTGTAATAAATTTCATAAAATTGTAGTCTTTGTTATTGTGCATAATATTTTGCCTATGATTATTACATTTAAACATTTATCTTTCTTGGGAAACAAGTCGTTGGAAAACTGTTCATGGAAATAGGCCATCATTTTAATAATAATCAGCTAGCATTGTTACAAAAATTTATGACAAGCAAAATCAATATCTATGTGTTCATTTTATTTATATCTTCAAATGATATTATTTTTCAATTATTTTCCCAATATAGGAACCATAAGCCTAAGTTTGTCAAACTAAGAAGCCTAAGAAGTCAATACTAGTTTGCATGTGCAGCTAGTGTTGTCTCCTCACATACCTCTTGGAGGACCACTCCGATTTGATGCTGATTACTCCATCTCTTGGCTGAGATTTACTGTATGATCCCCCTTAGCGTGATTATTCCACATTTGGTAATAAATAACATTTTTTGGCAACCCAACCAATTCCGGCCAATCAGACAATATTTTTCAATATTCTGTTTATTTTTAGACCTTGCTTGTGCAAAATGGCTAGATTTTAAAAAAAGTTGCCTAGGTTGACCGTAAAATAAATTTTTAAGGACTAAACCAAATACTGTGTTGAAGACTTGGACCACAATGAATTGCAAACATGTAACACATTCTCATGCTGTTAAGCAAAATCTTATAACTGGTTCCAAAACAAATATATCTCAATTTTAAAACAGACATATTATGGAGTATGTACTTCACTTGATGATGGAGACATTATTATAATCAGTTTAGGTTATAAAAAACTTGTTAATAACACTTTATAGAATCGAAAAAACCTTGTAGATAAAATTTAGAATGACCTGAACACACACTCATTAAATTTCAAGTCTTCTTGAAATACACGAAAAATGAAAACGTTCTCTTTCGTAATCAATTGTTGAAGCGAGCAGTTTCAAAATCTCAGTAATATTTTGATTTGCTTGCTTATTTTTTAGTGTACTTGAAAAAGAATATGCATTTCTATCAATGCAGCAAGGATGTAATATGATTATTCTCAGCGATACTTATCTGCATTAATAGAGAAAAAATGATTGGATTACTATTTATAATTATATTAATTTATTGTGATATTAATTCAAAATATAAAACTCGAATTTTATATTTTCAAATTTGGATATATACTATAAACTGAATGCAAAACAATCACAATGACTTATTATGTATACACTATAGTAGTTTGTTTTTACGAGTTTGATTTATGAACACTCCTGATTTTGCAAATTATCAACTGGTCCCTAACAGGCTCCCATACAATCAATGACAGTTTTAATTCCCATTGAACTAAATTTTTGAAAACTTTTTCTTTTTTATGATGAATCTGTTTTACACATTTTTTTGTTTGCGTTTATTTTTATCATGTAATGTTTTATTTATTTATTTTTTTAAAATTTATGGTTGAGAAACATGGATTTACGTTATTATTGGAAAAACTTTGAATTGTGGCTGACTAACTGCAGCATTAATCAGTATAAAAAGTGGTTACATTATGTATATAAAATTCTAAAATTGAAATTAAAGGAAAATATTTTTCAGAAATCCTAGCATAATTTATATGAATAGACTAGTATCAACTATCGTTTAACTGATTTTTTGAAGCATTTCGTGTGAAATTTCACTTAATCTAATTTCTGTCTTCGCATGCACCTGCGTTTAATTAAAAACTTCAAATAAAAATATCGTAGGATATTTTCTTTAAAAAAATATATCCTCGTCATTTTAATTTGCGCTTGTTATTAAAAAGAACCACTAAGAGACAAAAATTTATCTGATTACTTCATCTAGTGATCACCAAAATTTCACTTCAGGACTTTTTGAATCTGGATTCAGTTGTTCGTAAGAATTATTAGATGATAAGAAAATGACTCCGTGCTGCAAAAGAAGTAAATGGCCAACAAATAAGTGCTTTTTGAGAAAAACAATGAAATGCAATGGAAAAATTTAGTTTTGAAATAGAAAAATGATTTATTTTTACTGATAACTTATGCCGAGTATTCCTCAATAAAATGAAAGCAAGAATCTTTAAAATTATATTTTACATGTTTTTTTTATATAATCCATATAAAATAATTTTTTTCTAAAAGTACTTCATTTATAATGAGACAGCAAAGAAATAGTTTTATGATCTACTCTGAACAGTTATTTCTATTTTATGAATTTTCGATTTTAATAAAGCGTTGGGTATTTCGGTTTGCAGTTTTTAGAAAATAATTAGATCTTGTTAGACGTGAATTATTTCCTTTTTCACCGTTGCAATGTCGAAAATATTTAACAGTGTATGAAATAGCAGAAATGAAGCAATATTTCAGATATTGATTCCGAAACAGATTCTGATAGTGATACTACGATATATTCTGATCATAAAGAATGTTGCGTTGATATTTCGGAAATTTCATGGATTTAGGCTTAATAGCAAAAAAGCCCCCGGCCCTGGACAGACGCTCACGTAAGACACTGTCGCGCTACCCGTCTCGAAGGGTTACTTAAGCAATATTCTACGAGTGAAGATTGTAAAATGGTATTATTCAATCTTTATCGTGAGTGCATGTTCGTATACAATCAAGATATTGTTTTCCAAGAGAACCAACCAAATTATGGAAAGGGCTGCCACAGTACCGTAAATGGACAAGTTGTTAGGTAGTAGTGATTCTCCATCTTTTCACAACCGGAGATGTAAAATTTCAGGAAATTTCGAAGCGCAGGAATTAACTCTAGAGTTCTGAAAATAAATGGAGAGTTTTAGGGAATTTTGAGGAAATATACTCAACCTTATTTCATTTATTAGATTGTTTTGCCTTATATATATATGAAGCGACGTGAAATAAACTATATAATTTTGATGCAAAAAATGTTCTCTCATCTTAAACGAAAGTTAATGTTTCACGCTGGGTTAAATAAAAATAATATGAAATATTTAATAAAAAAAGATAATCAGAATCTGACATTTGTGTTTTTTTTTGTCATAAATTCATGCTTACGCAAAGAAAAAAGCTATATTTTCTGGAACATTAATTTTTATATTTCTTTCAATATAATGAGAGGGTGTTGACTTTCGGTGGTATATTAAAGACTGCTTCTCTACTAATCCTGTCTCTTGACAGTATTCCAAGTTCGGAGAGCGTTTCATACAAATATCTAAGCAGTATGAGGAAAGGTTTTGGTACATTAGAAGAGAACTGCTTCTTTTGAAGTTTTATTCGACGGGCAGGTTTGGTTTGGTTTAGTTGGGTTTTGTGGCGCAAGGTCCAAAAAGGACAAGCTGCGCCAAACATAAAAGTTTCAACGAAAATTAGTAAATTCTAGACAAAACCCAAACTCAACTTTAAAAATTTAAAATACAAAAATCAATGTATATGTTTATTTTAAAATCAAAAATAAGTACATTTGAAAGTAAAATGAATTTTTAAAATTTATATATAATTAAGGAAACCAATTTCCCTTAAAAAGGAAAAAAGGTTTCGGTGGGGTGGCTCCCCCACTAAATCATACATGGTTAAAAGGTCTGTTTGAAAATATTTAAAACGGTAAAGGTTAAAATTAGGACATGAAATTAAAATATGAGAGACAGTATATGGAACATCACACGCTTCACACCATGGATTCAATTCATTTAAAAACAAATGTCTGTGTGTGAAACGTGTGTGTCCGATACGAAGGCGAGTTAATCTAACGTCTGCTCTTCGTATCGGTAAAACTGATGATGGAATGAAAGATGGGAATATAGCACGTAGTTTGTTGGAGACCTGCATATTCCAGGACTCCTGCCATAGAGAATTTACAAATCTTTTAACAACCCTTTTCACATCGAAAAGAGGGATAGATGAATGGAGTGAAGACGACGCAGCTTTAGCGGCTGCATCTGCCCTTTCATTTCCCTCTAGACCTACATGACCTGGGATCCAACAGAAAATGATATTATAACCCTTGCCAGCAAGGGAATCCAATGCTCCGAAAATCTTAGACACAACGGGATGATAATAATTTGAATTTCTCAACGCTTCCAATGCACTCAAACTGTCAGTATACACGCAGATTTTATAAAATTTCTCTGTATTCACTAGCTGAAGTGCTTGAAGAATGGCAGTAGCTTCAGCTGTAAAGATGGAGCAGGACGTATGAAGGCTGTAACCATAACTGGTATCAGCGTAAAATACGCCACAGCCAACATGTCCTGCAGTTTTTGAACCATCCGTGAATACAGGCGTGTATGATGAATACTGACAGCGATGTGAATAGAAAAGCTGTTGAAGAATCGTTGAGGTTGTGTCCGATTTCCTAAACTGAGCAAATGGATTAATAATATTAATCTGAGGATCATACCAAGGTGGATGTGAGTGTAAGTCCGTTTTAGTAAAACGGACATCATATAGGTCTGTTAAATACAATTGATCTTTAGTTCGAGTGAGAAAGGGTTGGATGCTATAGGAACGAGCATCAAATAATCTCTTCAAGGCAGGAGTATATACCAAGGATCGTAAAGGATGTTGAATATCAGACATAACTTTAGCGTAATAATTGAGAGACAGCTGCATTCGTCTCAGGTCTAAAGGCAATTGTTTGCAAATTGCATAAAGACTCTGGACGGGTGATGTGCGGAATGCTCCTGAGCAAATTCTCAGAGCAGAGTGATGTACAGTGTCCAATCTGCGTAAAACTGAAGACCTAGCAGATCCATATACAACACTTCCGTAGTCAATACGAGACAAAATGAGTGCTTGGTAGACCCGAAGGAGTGACAAGCGATCAGCACCCCAAGATGTATTTAACAACACCTTGAGGATATTAAGCGATCGCTCGCACTTCTTCCGCAAATGTAATACATGCGGAAGAAAGGTCAACTTTCGGTCAAATAAAACACCAAGAAATTTGATTTCGTTGACTACGGGTAATGTAGTGTTGTTGAGATGGATAATAGGATCATTGTGTACGCTGGTCTTCCTGCAGAAATGGACACAGCAGCTCTTGCTAGGAGATATTGTAAAGCCATTCTCTGCACACCAAGCAGCTATTTTATTTACAGATGTTTGTAATTGTCTCTCAATTAAACGCATGTTCGATCCTTGGCAAGATATTTGCAGGTCGTCCACATACATCGTGCCATGAACTGAAGGTGATAAAAGATGAAGGATGTGACTAATGTATAAATTAAAAATTGTGACACTTAAAATAGAGCCTTGGGGTACACCCTCGGCTTGAATAAAAGTATTGGATGTAGATGATCCAATACGTACTTTAAAAGTGCGGGAGCGTAAGAAATTCATTAGGAATATCGGGAGATTACCCCTAAAGCCAAAATCATATAATGCACGGAGAATTCCATATCGCCACGTACGGTCGTATGCCTTCTCGATGTCAAAGAAGATGGAAACCAGATGGTTCCGCCGTACAAATGCATTACGGATTTGGGTTTCCAAGTGTGTAATGTTATCTAGAGTGGATCTCCCTTTACGGAAGCCACTCTGATTTACATGTATACATTTATTTTCTTCTAAGACATGTACGAGACGGGCGTTGACCATACGTTCGAGAGTCTTGCAAAGGCAACTCGTCAGAGCTATAGGTCGGTAATTTGAAGGTTCTGAAGGATCCTTACCAGGTTTAAGGACCGGAATTACTATTGCTTCGCACCAGAGTGTTGGAAATTCATTTTCAGTCCAGACTCTATTGAACAAATATAATAAATTCAATAGGGAGTCTGGACTTAAATGTCGAAGCATTTGATAGCTAATTCCACCAGGTCCTGGGCTGGTATTATTGGCCTGCTGTAATGCTCGCTTCAATTCCAACATCCGAAATTCGCAGTTGTATGGCAAAGCTTGTCTATGGTTGAAACGAATTGGTATTTGCTCAGCTCGACTTTTAGTCCTTAAAAACGAAGGACTATAATTGTCGGAGCTTGAGACACTAGCAAATGTTTCACCAAAGACGTTAGCAATGTCAATAGGAGAAGAGTATATAGCAGCTCTGGTTTTCAATACGGGAATTGAAAATTCCGAATAGATACCATTGGCTGCTTTCACTTTTCTCCATAACTGCTTACTGGATGTGGAAGATGTGATTGAGGAGACATAGCGAGACCAGGATTCCTTCTGACTTCGACGACGAGCTCTGCGAGCTAAAGCTTTTGCTCTCTTAAAGGCAATAAGATTCTCCGTCGAGGGGTATCTCCGAAATAACCCCCATAACTTCCTCTGTTTTCTATAAGTTAGTTCACATTCCTTGTTCCACCAAGGTTTGCAACGCCTTTTAGGTTTAGAAGAACTCTTAGGTATTGCTCTATCAGCTGCACTTATTATTGTTTCAGTGACTTTATATACGGCATTATCAATATCCTCGATCATAACCATTCTATCATCTACAACAGCCAATTGTGTAAATAACGTCCAATCTGCCCGACTGTACACGTACGTAGGTAGACGTTGTCCTACACTAGTACCTCCAGTCTGGGAGATGACAAGTGGGAAATGATCGCTATTATGCAGATCATTCCCTACTGTTAAATTCAACAATGGCAGAAGTGAAGGTGAACAAATGGCGAGATCGAGAGAATGAAATGTTCTTGTGGGTAGGTGGAAATATGTCTTCTCGTCGGTATTGATCAGACAGAGGCAATTATCAGAAATAAATTGCTCTATCTGACGACCGCGAGAATTAGTATCATCAC
>JAPDSC010032059.1:83506-109116 GCA_026290005.1 Latrodectus geometricus | reverse complement strand
TTTATTTTAATCGTGGTGATTTCCTTCTCTAGTAACCATTGCGGACAACTTCGAGAGTAGGAGGGGTGGTCACCGTGACAGTTGACACACGCCTCCTTCGCTGTGCAGGTTGAGCTATCATGGCCAACTACCGCGCAGCGAGCGCAGGTAAGTTTGCCCCTGCAAGCACTCTTCGAGTGTCCAAAGCGCTGGCACTGGAAGCATCGCAGTGGATTTGGTATGTATGGCCGAACGGATAAATTCATGTAAGCCGCTTTAATTTGCTGTGGAAGGTCTGGCGTCGCAAAAGTCAGAATGAGATGTTTAGTATCTATGATCTTTCCATCCCTTCTGACTGTTATGCGTTTAACGTCACAGACCTTCTGGCTTTCGAGATTTTCAAGAATCTCATCCGTCGGCGTAGTTAATAAATCACTGGATGATACAACACCACGAGAAAAATTTAGATTTCCGTGAGGCGCGACAGTAATTTCCATGTTTCCCAACGACTTCATGTTTGAAATTGCAATTGCTTGCTTTTCCGATGCAACCTCGACTAGAAGATCTCCAGAGCGCATTTTCTGTATTTTTTGCACTTCCCCTACATAACCCGATATTCCTTTAGAAATTAGAAAAGGGGACACAGAGGAAAATGTGCCCTCCTTCCTTTTCACAATAAAAAATTTGACGCTTGTTAAATTCAATTGTTGCTCCCGCAGGAGAGAATATTTTTGATTTTCCATGTATAATATTTTAAAATTTCGGGACCTGACCGCACCACCCACCACCGAGTCCAACAAGGGGATGCAGACCAGCTGCACCAGTGCTAGCCAGATCCTATACGCTCACAGTACATCCCTGTAATGGCCTCCACCCTTAACGAGTCATCCAGCAGATGTACCGATCGCTTGATCCATAAAGCCGATTGATGTGCTGAGGACCACAGCACACCTCCCGTTTACCTGAAGCAGAGGCCAAAGTAATGTGTTGGTCTCTGGGGGCCTCAATTACCAGGACCCTCCTTTCCAGGGACACGGGTCTCCACGCACGGCAAACACGTGGGTGATTTAGTCGCCAAGAGTAGCTAATAGCAACAGAGTGGCGACAGCTACTCAAGGGGAGCCCTCAACCTCATGAGAGGCAACCACAATGAGGGAGAAAAGGAAGAAAAAGCAGTAGAGGAGAAGTGAGAAGAAATGAAAGAAGAGGACAGATCACTGGGGTACCTCGGGATTGTGACACCCGTGTTTACTTAAAGAAAGTAAACCCCCTGAGGGGTCGACGGGCAGGGAATGATCAACTTTATTTCCTTCCTGGTATGGAGGAAATCACGAGTTTTAGATTTATCACCGGAAATGATTATCTACAAATCCATCTGTTCAATACTGGCCTTGCCGATTCTTCCTTTTCTGTGATACTATGCAAATGACAAAAACATTCTTAGTTGAACCTCCCATCTTCGCACTCAAAATGATTTTGAAGCATAGCTTTTCTTCCTACTTCTTAATTATAAAATGCAGAAAGAATGCCTTATGTCCTGAAAGACATCAGCGAGCGTCATTAAAAGAAACAAGGACTGCCGATGAGTTTTTTTCTAATGGCGGGCACTTGGATGATTAACCCTACGCCACAAGGAAACCGCTTCTCATTTATCGTTACCCAGTAGGCACCTGTGAACCAAGTCACGGAGGCGAATAGCACTATCCACGCCATAAACCCGTTTACAGGGCGAACCACTTTCATTCATCCATCATCTGAGGCAAGGACAGAAATACAGAGAAATTACATTCATGCCCGAGTTTGGATTCGAATCCAGGTCCTCCCTATCTGTAGTCAGGTATGCTAACCACCAGACAGGTTGGGCCCTTGGATGATAATTGAATGGCGTCTGTTGACAAACGTTTATTGGAATAAATGTACAACCTTTGAATAGCTAACTGTTCATAATAGGAATTATCAAGTGTCCTTACTAGGATTGTTCTGCAAGCTTGCTGCATATTATCCTCGGCACTGCTTTAGTAATTTATTTGTATAAGATGATAGTACATTGGAAATGAAGACTGAAGTTTGCTCACTAATATTGTAACTGTACTTTAGCTATTTCCCCGATGAATCTTGTTTTATGCAACATGGGGAAAATGGACAAAGGTAAACACTCTGAAACAATTCCAGGAAAAGGAGATAACATTAGGATCTCGAGAATATTTTCGTTATATTCTCTAGAAGCCCTATTATGAAAGTTATAATGTATTACCAAAGATACGTATAACATATCCATCCTTTTAGACACAATGTTGTGCTTTAGCATGGCGCTTTATATATATATATATATATAAAGCACCATATTGAAGCTTATACCTATATACCAATCACCAAGGAAATATGTTTTATAAATACTTCACAATGTACGGAAGGTTTGACTGTAACCATATTTCCCAACTGAGAATTTCCAGGATTATCTTGATCGGATTGCTGGTATTATAGGTATTCAACTTCTATATTTATTACGGTACTGGACGAAAGTAATTGCTGTACTAGCAGAGCACCCACGGACCAAATCCATATTCCTCTTAATGCAAGCAGCACGGTGGCATCATTAATTAGGACATTGTTTTCATTTTATCGGAAAGTACTCAGTTTGACTCTCGATATCAGTCTTTTCACTAAAGGTGGCTGAAGAACGTTAGATAGGTTGTGGTTGCAATGTCAGCCAAGTGAAAAATTATAATCTAGAGATGGCAGGTCAACTATTAAGAGATTTTCTGCTTGATTCTTGTTTCTAAATTACAAAGGCTTCCACCCAGCTCCCCCCACTAACTAACAGAACCGAACTCTGGGCGCTGCAAGAACCTCTTAAGGTTACACCTTAAACTTACTTTATTCTTTTGCTAATTCTTTCAATTTAACGGTACTAATGTATTATAAAAGCAAAATTTTGTGTTATGTCAAAACAGAGGCATGGGCTGGCCTAGTGATATCAATATCAATACCAGGGCAAAATTCTAGACATGGCCTTCACTTGAGATGAGTTCATCCAATTGTCTTTGGAAAAAGTTAAAACCATCAACATTAAAGTGTATGGTGAGAGGCTAGTCCATGTTACTGCTGCTATTAAATTCAAACACCGAACTGAGCTCCAGTGTATGAAGCAACTATTTCATAAAAGCAAGACCACATGCATCTGCATTCACTCTCTACTCTAGACTGGAATGTTATCCTCTGCTTTTTGAACTTCTACCTAGTTTTGCAGTTGCTATCTTTGATCCCATACAGGACCTCAGCAATGAGCTTTTGCACTAAGTGGCTACCAAGTTTCAGAGCTTTCAAAAACTATCAAAATGTTGGCAGGGTGGTAATTATTATCACCACTAAAGCTATTGCTTTCATGTTTTTTCTAATTATATTAAGAAATTTTCTGGTGCAAAACTTTTGTTTCAAATTAAATTTACAATCATTCAGAATAATGATTTGTTATTTATGGACAACTCTTTTTTTTGCATTTGACAAGAAAGTTAAAAATAAATGTTTATCATAAATGGATTTTGTATGGCCGAAGTTATTTATGTTAAAAAAAAAAAAAAAAAAAAAAAAAAGAAAGAAAGAAAGAAAGAACGTTAATACACAATGCAGGTCCGAATTTAAAATGTACATTTTATTAACACATAACTTTAAAACTTAGTATCAAACTGTACAATGAATTATCCAATGATTTACTACATGATGCCAATAAAATTGCCAGAATTCCACGGCCAAATGATAATTAAATATATCTTGAAGATATGAACAGAAAATAACGCTAAGACAATTTTGTAATAAAATCAAGTCCATTTTTCAAAATAAAAACATGAAACACATTTTCATTTCAACTTTATTTCTTCTTTTTACGACCTCTTCCATCAGGGATTCCATCGGATTTTCTTTTCTGAGGACCCTAGAAGAAATTATAAAATAAATTTAATTATAATTGGTTATTACAGGACAAAAATGGAAATTATAAATAAATAAATAAATAATATTATTACCATCAACCATTATATCTGAAATTGATGCTAATATTTAAATGACAACTACTTAAAACAGTTCTTTTAAAAACAAAAGTTATCTGAATCCCCCCAAACATCAATACCAAGAGGGGATTTTTAGCCAGAGTTGAACAAAGGACAACAATAAACGTTCATTGACAAAAATTACGAAAAAAATTCAATGTGAAAAAAATATTTTATATTTAACTTTCAATTGTAAATAAGATTTTACATGTATGTCAGATGAAATAAAAAAATTGACAGTGTTTGCTGAAAATTTCAATTTTTATAATCTTCTCAAGAGTGTTAACAGACTGTATTGGATGAAGCAAACCTAATGTTTTTCCTTCAAAGCATTGACTAGAGCAGATGAGAGAAGTCTTGCTTTGATAACCTTATATGGAATGCAGTTCGGAAAACATTAAAACACACTAAATCATTCATAATTAATTTTTTTAAATTTAATATATCATGAAGTTTTTATGCAAAATAAGAAAACAAATGAAAAAATCTTAAAAAAGCTCAAATACAAATTTTGTATAAGTTTGGAATATAAGCTTTACCTCATGGAAGAATACATAATGCATAACAAAATTTGCTACCCTTTTAAGGTGGACATTACTAAAAAATCTTTGAATTATGCTTATTTCCAAAGACAGAATACCACAAGCTTGCTATCTTGTAATAGACATTCACATTATGTGATAGAGGAAACCAAATGATGTTGATGAAACAAATGATAGAAATACAAAATTCACACGAAATTTAAAAGATTTGTAATACATGTACAAATGTTTGCTAACATAAACCAAAGCAATTAAATCAGAAGACAAAGTCACACATACAGCAATTTATAATTTTATAGGAAGTTCCATTTTAAGCTCAGGTTTTATTTAATAACTGTAATGGATCAATGTTATTAGATAGGTAGGCCACAAACATTTTAAAATAATTTTGGAAAATTTTTTATATATTTACTAAATAGTCTTTAACAAAATGTTACTTACTTTTGGAATGCCTGGTTTTGGTCCTCTCTTTTTCCTTTCCGCTTTTTCTTTTTCTTCAAGTTCTTGGTTTTCCCTTTCAATCAAAGTAATCAAGGTATTACAACGTCTTTGAAGTTCCTATTAAAGAAATATGAAGAAACATCTGCATTTTCGCAATAAATATTTGAATAAATTTAATAATTTCTCAAACATTGTTTTGTATGTGCATTTTCGAATAACTAAAATTAATCTTAAGTGACTAGAAATAGAATTTTAGCAGAAAACTTACATCTTTGACAAATCAGTTCAAAGAGATAAGAGTACCACATGTTTATTGTGAGAGATCCATTAAAAATGTTTATGTAATTTAACACCTTTTAATTTACTTACATGTTCCTCCCTCCAAAGTTCAAAACAACACATAATGATGTATAGAACTGGAAATCTATTTTCAACAGAAATCAAAATCAATGTCATCTTGAATGCTGTACAGCTTTAACAGCACACTTTACTTTCACATCCTTAATATAAGTCATTCAAAAACTCCTTTATCATGATATTAATCCAACATTAATACATACAACTTTTACTCATTCATATTACTAGAGCAAATTTTGAAAATTTTTGTTGGATTGCAAAGTAAACAAGGAAGTTCTTGCAGTTTTTAATGACACAAGAGCATGACCCACAGAAAGTAGAGCCTATTGTAGCCAGGGAAATAATCACTATTGCATCCTTCTCCCAACGTGTTTCCAGTTGTGCATTTTCCAAGTGGTAAACCTTGAGAGTTTTGGACACAAAAAAGTCTCAGTGCTTCATTGGCGAAGAATTTTCTACGAACATGATTATCCACGGAATCATAGTCAGAGATAATAATCTGATGGCGCAAGGTCAGGTGAGTAAGGAGAATGGCATAAGCTCTCTACCCATCCAAGTTGCTGTATGGTATTCCTGGCAACCCATGTGACATGTGGTTTTGTATTAGTGGCCAAGAACAGTACACTCTTTAAATTAACCAGCGCAGGCTTCTTCTGCTGCAATGTCTGTTGGTTGCAGCTCATAGAAAACAACCTAACAACTAGTCTATCAGACACAAAGGATAATCTAGCATGGGTGGTGTTGTGTAGGGCAATTCAGGCATGTGGGTAAATGATAATTTATATTTTAGAAAGAAAAAATTTCAAAACTATATCCATATTTTTCAAAACTGCTATTAAAATCTATTGACATTTTTAATTCTAAAAAAGTAATTTATGTATTCATAGAGAAAGTAAAGAAATGCATTAAATGCTCAGAAATCAGGTCAATGTTATTAATACAGCATTTTAGCAAGAAAGTATATTATAAATAATCAAACTCTAATATAACAATTAAAATAATAATTAGTAGAGTGGACTTACAGCTGCAGTTCGAGATTTAATAAACCAATCAAAGCGAAATTGAGGAGCTTTACGAATTTCTGATCGTAGCTCATCATATGCATTTTCTTTATCAAAACCAAGTTTATGCAACATGCACACTAAAAAGCGATCCTCTTCTTCTGTGTAATTTTTTCCTTTGTTGGTTCCATAAGCAATCCTTAATTGATGGAATGGTGCTCTGTATCGAGCCATCTGAAAAAAAAAATTAACTTATGTGATTAATTTAGATTGGAAACATTCAAGTTGTAATAATTTGAAAACATTCTTATTATTTCATTTGAATTTACTTTAGCAAATTCCATTCATTACATTGATTAAAGAGATTAAAATGAATGTTAAATACAATATAATTATACAATATTGAACAGAAGCACTTTTCCTTATTATCACTTATCAACAATTCTCCAGTTCATAATAATAATAATAATATAATTTAATTATATAATTTACAAAATTTAATTAATAATAATATAATTTAATTATATAATTAATAATATAATTTACAATTGCCATTTATAAATTCAAAATGGGGAGGGGAAAGAAGATAAATAGCATAATTTTTTTTTTTCCTTATAGCATTTAGAAAATTTTTGAAACCAAGACAAGAGATTTTATCATTTAAAAATGTGCTTAGGCTCAGCATACCAAAAATTATAATTTTAAATAAACCCAAAACTATCAACACAAGCAGTAATGTTAGTAAAAATAATCACAACTTTTTTCTATGTGTTGAGAATAATATTTTCTTTCTTAACTTGAACATTATGGTATATTATTACTTCTAATGAAAATTGCAGTGACTATAAATTCAACAAAAATAATAAAGAAAACGAAAGTTAATAAAAACTATGGGAAAATTTAGACTTATTAACACACACATCTCAGGGGTAAAATATCTTGTTACTTATAATTTAAGAAGATGAAGGGAAAGAATACTAAAATCTAATTTCAAGATTTCCACACTATGTGCTACAGGAGTACCTCTATAAAAGTATGCCAAGATTGAAAATTCCAGATTATTTATCGTTCACTTTATATAGCTTTATTATTAATTTGTATTATGAACTGGTGATTTTTGATAATAATATAGCCACTTGCACAGCTAATATATATATTTTTTTTTCATTAAGATTCAAAATTTTCCCCCATTTTTGTTTCCACAAGTATTTTACATCACTGTCTGAAATAAGAGGATAGAAAAATTATTTTATTATTTTTAGGTACAATAAATTTCTAATTTTCCAGAGAAGCTTGATAATTATTGATTTAACTACTTTTATCTTTTTCTAGTCCAGATTTTCCAAATACTGGTTTGTGTTAAAACTATTTTATAATTTTTCACATTTAACAATATTTTGTCAGTGATAATAACAAAATATCTTAATCCAACATGTATTATTGAAGAACACAGAATTTTCACTATTAAGAAACTTTTCTAATTTATTAAAATGTGGTTTAATACTTTATGTACAAATTTCAATGTTGACCAAATAAAATCAAACTAGCATTTTTCTAACAATAATAAGACTATCTGTAAAGGCACAGAATTTTATTTTTCATATATTACTTAAGTATTTATTTTTTTTCAATCCGTTTACAGGTGATAAAAAACTAAAAATACATCATCCAAGTTAAAAAATATTTCACATTCAGAAGCGCACCAAAAAAATTTATTTTCAATGGGGCAGTCTAGTTTGATAGAAAGTTAAAAAATTGTTTCAAAATAAAGTGCAACTGATGGCAAAACTCAACAAATGTACCCTATTTATTTGAGTAAAACCACCAAAAATGAAGTTTTGAAGAACTGCAACTAACAAACCATATTTTTATCAACTTTAGAATTTTTTAGCCATAATTGAATGAAGATATTTTCTTTACAGAAAATGTTTTCTACACACTTTTTGGGTAAGTATTGAATAAATATTTTGGGGATTAATAAATTTTCTTTCCAAAGATAAATGTGCAATAAACAATTTATTCTTCTCCAAAATTTTAACATTTTATGTCCTTTATTTCACTCAAATAAAAATTTAATAAAAAATATTCTTCAATTTACTCTCTATGGATTTCTTCATGCTTATAGTCACACCATGAATAGCTGTACATGTTAAACAAGTTTTACTCATATTGAGTCTGGATGAACCTAATTTTTGTGTGGGCAATAACTTTTAGAACTAGATAAAAAATAAGAGTGTTTTTACTCAAAAATACATCGATAATTGCCATGTCTTTAGCAGTTCAATCACAAGTTCTAAAGGTGATGTCACATTGTCTCATCAAAGATATACTCAGATAGTATGATGAGGATAAATTTAAGCTCGAAAAACAGCTCAATTTCTGACAAAACTAATCTCAAACGATCCCTTTAAATGAGTTATTAACATTTATTGACTGAAAAGAAACTCTAGACTAATTTAATTAAAATTTCTCTTAAACATATTTTTGAACTTCAAAATCTGCAAGACTGTCTCTAGGACAGAAAAATTGCACTCTTAGATTATAATTTCTGAAAGTTACCTTAGCATCCAAAGCCTTTTTGATACTGGCTCTTCGTTGAATACGAGCTTCTCCACGTTCAATTTGAGCCATTATTCTTTCAATATCTTGAAGTTCATGACACCTTTCCCAGAATACTTGAGAATACTCTATGACCTGTAAGCACATATTCAGAGAAAGCAAAATGTTAAAAATTTCAATTAGAAATACTTATTTGTATAAAAATTTTCATGAATTATGTTAATGTTTTTTTTAAAAAATATATTTATAACTTTATAGTAAAACATTAAATACAGATATTAAGATCAAGTGATTAATTTTTTTTATCTTTTTACATAACTATGTCAACTGAATTTTAATAAGAATGGTTTAGCGAAGTAAATATATACTTTTAGAAGTACAATCAGCTTTCCAACAATTTTTATTCAAAAAAAAAAAAAAAAAAAAAAAAAAAAAAAAACAGTAACTTTATAAAATATAACGCCTCTGTGACTTGGTTTACAGCTGCCCACCGGGTAAAGCTGAATGTGTAGCAGTTTCCGACCTTGTTGTGGCAAAGGGTTAGACACCCAATGTTTACCGCTTAAAAAAAAAAAATTTACTCCAAAGAAATTCTATCTTGTTGCCATGTTGTTGGATAAAATGATGCATATGCTGCAGTTGATTATATGGCATTTCTAAATAATTATTCAATTTTTATTTAAAAAGGATTTTTAAAAAACAATGTATATACTATTTTATAATCTTTCTCAATTTCATGTTTTATTAAATTAATCAATTCGGAAGTTGAGGTACTTGCATATGAGATTATTTCTGGAGTAAATATTTAATGTAACAATGAATTTTATTATCAATTTCAAAAACAATGAAATTAATATAAAACTTTATCCAGTATAAGATACACTGACATAGCGTAATCTATTTAAAATAAAAAAAAAAAATAATGTATTTAAATGGAAAAAAAAATCAGTCAAAATAAATTGTAATCTTCGTAAAAAATTATTTATTTAATTATATATTAAAAAAAATTACAATAAAATATATAAAAATGCATATAAAAGGGCCTAGATAGACTTAATACCTCCTCTGGAGTTTTCCCTTCCACTTCTTTAGCAATGCTGTCAATATCATCACGCCCATACTTTTCATTTGCTTTAATGAACTGGTTGAAATCTCTTCTAGACCAATTAGTGAAACCCTGCACACATTACAAAATCAATTGTTTGAAATCAACAGTATCACAATACAAAACAAGTACTTCCACAATCATATTTTCATATCGCTAAATACCTCATTGAGTAGCCTTTCTTTCTCAGCTACTTCCTCCTCAGTAAGAGGTTCAGCTTCATCAATCTTTTCTTGCTCTTCTTTCTGAAAGACAGCTGCTTCTGGACCAAGATCAGGGTTCTTCGGAACCTGCCACAAAATTGGAATAAATACTTAATTTTCATATTAAACAGGAATCATATTTATAGACAGTAGTAACAGATATATCTGTATATAACTTTTCTGTCATTCAACATAAAAAATCAACATTGAACAATAAAATGCATAACTTAAAGAAATGGGAATTATCAATTTAAATGTTTTTGCTATGAGGTAAAAAGTTAAAAATCAAAGACTTCACATTAATCTGAGTATCCAATAGGGAAAATTTCTTTAGTAATCAAGAAAATACGGTTCCAATTTTAAATTTCATTACCTTGTATCCAATGGTCTTCCTGAAGAAAAATATTTCCTTATCAAGCAATTCAAAAAGCCGTGGTGGGAAAAACTGAAAATCTTGAATAGTAGGTTGTTTAGGAGGTCTTGGCGCCTAGTAGTAAAAAAATATTGACATTAATATAATTTTGTAATTTATAAAACAAAATCTTGTTGACTATTCAAAAATAATTAATTTGGCAGCTGTAATAAACCTCACAAATGCGACTAACCTTTGGAGCCTTTGGCTCACTGACCCTAAGAGCTTCTCTAAAATAGGCATCAACGGCATAATTGGCTTTACGTTCTCGCTTTGGTGGTTCAATCCAATGTCCGATTCCAGCAGCCTGATTAAAGTTACAAATATATGTACAAAAGCCATAGAAACAAAATTGAAAAATTTCCAGTAAATAAAATCCAAAAATACCTTCTGTCTTTCCCGATAATCTTCTCCTTCAAAGCGATACACGCTTTCAGTAGGTGCATCCAATGTAAAATTTCGCAAAGTATTCTCTCCCATTGATTCTAGTTTTTTCTGCATATCTAATGTCTAAATTAAAAAAAAGTAATTAATACATACCATTATGAATTAGAATTGATTTTGATATGAAAATGTCAATTATAAATTATACTGACATTAATCAGTATAATTAATAATAGACATTTTCATCAAAATAACAAGTCATAAAAAAATAATATCTTATTTTTTTAAAGTAAAGAAATTAGAGTTTTTATATTGCATTATTAAATCTTTTTTAAATTCAATAGTAAACATTCTTTTAAATGTTATGAAATACAATAACAAAGTAAAAACGTTAGCTATAATTAGTGTTTGTTGATATTCATGTTTATACTCAAAGATTAACTAGATAGGGGCCAACAATTTAAAATGGATTTTGCACTATAAACACACATGCCAAAGGGAGATTTTAAACTCAAGAATTGTTGAACAAAAGGTCAAAGTACTAACTATTTATAGTTGCCATCTTGACAGATTATTACGGAAAAATGTTCCATGCAAAAAATAATTAAAAAATCTTTATTATTGGAAATACATATATGGATATCATTCTTAAAAAACATGTCAATTTCAAAATCTTTACAATTTTTGTGGCTTGTGAAAATTTTTGACAAAATACATGAAATGAAATTTTGTTTCATATTGATATAAGCCAATAATTTTCACCGCTTTTCTTAGCAAAATATATTTTTATTCTTTAATACAAAAGATGGTAGCAGAAATACATTAAATTCTAAATATTTATAAAAATATATACATGCTCAAATTTTATCAGGCATTTATTTAAAAAACAAAAGCACATTTTCCATAAAACAATTTATATTCCTTACAGCTATAAGATATTTAAATTAAATAGAAGATACAAAAAATATTTTTCACTTATTTTAAATATTTATAAGTGGTTGATTGAGCCACCATCAAAAAATTCTGTCAAATTTTTGTTCTTAGCAATGATTTTTTTTAGCAACTTTTATTTAAGAAGATGTTTTTGAAATTTTCATTTGACATAGAACAACGAAATTGTGTTCTTGTTTAACACACAATGCTAAATATTCTTTCACATTCAGCATTGCTGAGCAGGATAGTTAATTTGCATAACATAACCTTAGAAATTCTGCTGTAATTTAATATTGCACCTGCATTAACTTACTAATAATAAACCTTTCCCATCTCATTTGATAATTGTTCATTATCATTAGAAATTTTATTTACACATTCTGATATTTCTACAGTTACTAGATACATCATACTTTTACCTTGCAATTTTCACTGGAATACAGTATGTGGGGAAAGAGCTGTCACATTTTTCACCTTATTTCAAAAAACCCGTGCAGGATCTTAACTAATTAACAGGCTCATTAGGTCTTGCCACCTAGTGCATGCATGCTAAGGATTTAATTATTTGATTTATTGATTATGCAGCAATTGTAACCCTTTCAGTTCTTTCATTTTAACACCTTTTTCCAAATAAAAGAAAACATTTATTAAAATTTCATCAACAGCTACAGGAAGTGCATTTGATCCCTTTTCAGCACATAAATGTACAAGGAGACAAAGACAACTCATCACAAATAAAACTTTATTTTTTTGCTTTGAGAACTGCAAGAGCCTCATTCTTAAGTCTTATTGCATTGCATGCAACATTAAAGTCCAATGCAGCCGCATTATCTACACTCAGAGCTATATAGTTTTTCATATCAATGCATTTCGAATGCAAAGTATTTAGCAGTAAAATTACCAATATTCAAACCAGTAGAATTTCCAGATAAAACAGGAACTTACAAGCAAAGTGTTTTCAATTTAGCTCTTCTGAAAATTAAAACGTATAACCACAATAGGGCATAATTGTTAATCTGAATCATTAGTTCCATCAATTGAAACGACAAATACTATATTTTACAAAACATCTACTAGTGACTTATTATTTTCCTCAGTCATTTTTTCATCATGGCAAAGGTTTCTGTTCTTCCGGATCCATACTTTTTTGCAGTCTCTCATTTTGAAGACACATTTTTAAAAGTGGTCATCTTGCATGCTCAGTTACTGCAACCAGCAAATTGTGCTCCAAAATAAAAGAGACACTCAACATTTATGATTTCATTTGAAGTTTTCCCAATTGACAAAAAACATTCAATTTTCGAAGTGTTTTCTAAAATTTTTTTTATAAAACTGCAATGTTTTTTGGAATTTAAATGGTCCCTAATGCCACTCTTTTATGTGATCATGCAATACAAAGAAATTCTTTAATATAAGAATCCTCCCCCCCCCAAAAAAAAAAAAAACTTGATTGTGCTGCTTCACTGCTTTTGCCTTCACAAATATAAATACAATACAAATTCAGAAATAAAATAATTTTATTTAGCAATAACCAATCATGAGACGAGTGAACAAATAACTTCTCTCATTACTGAATGTTTTTAAGGAACTTAGGATAAAAATGCAAAATAGTTTAGATTTTTAAGAAGAAAACATTTAGTCAAGGATTCATTTCTTATAATTTATAAATTTTTACTGGCATATTTCTATATTGTCAATCAAGTTGAATTTTTTAGCCAGAATATAAGAAAAACACTTGGTTTTATTTTTCATCATAATAAATTCAATTTTATTAAAATTGTTTTCTTTTTTATAAAATGGAAATGCCTTTAATTTCAAAAGATCTGAACATTTGGAATTAGAGGTGCTTAGTAAAATGTTCGTTGATAAATTAAAGTGCCTTTAAAAAAGTTGCATAAAAAAATTATAGATATCTTAAAGATTGAAAAATTTTAAAAATATTTATCTTTTGATTCTTTAAAATTACCTTAATATTTTTATTTACATAATACTTATATGCATGCGTCAGTATCTTTATAATACAAAATTTTATTGTATGTATCATTTTTAATGTAAAAATGTTTTGGTTTTAGTTAGAAAACTCTCAGCAAAACTATCTTTAAATACACCTTAACTAAAAAAAATGCACCATGATAGCTTTTAATTTTGTTTTTTATACATTGATTTCAATAGTTTAGCATTCTAAAAAAATTATTACGTTTTATAGAATGGAAAAATTTAAATAAATGCTGTTGCCAAACATAAGATTAAATTTCTTGCGATCATCATGAATAGTGATAACTAATCACATTCAAAATATCAGAGAAGCAGCATAGTTCCTCCTCCAAGCAATGACATAACTATCCAAGCTCTTTGAATTAACAGAAAGAAAATTGATGTAGGTCGGGCACTATTGCCAAAACAAAAACATGTTTTATTTTAACTTTCACTTAGAATTCTGATAGCATTCTCTGAACCATCATTATTAAAAAATATCAACAAGATTGAATTTTCCTATTTTTGTCCACATAAAATGCTTTTAAATTAATTTAAAAATACCATAAATCCATATGAAAAATTTTACTGCTCAGCCATAAGACTGTAAAATCGATCTAAAAGTCTTACATTGTATGGTCAAACAATACAAGTTGGCAGCTATGCTATAAATTTATAAATCTAATATTAGAATCTTAGAGAACTGATAAAATATATAAAAATAAATTTAACTCAGTGGCATGATAGACACCATGGGACCTAGATTAACAATACCCATATCCACTTTCCTGAATGAGTGCACTGGGGTGTAAAGGATATCAATTTAATGGAAAACCTCAGAAAAAAGATAATAACTAATTATTAAATTTGCTCTTTCTAGACCTATCACAAATGACTAATATAATTATGCATTTTTCTTTAGTAATTGAACTGGTACAATGTGTACCTCAAAAATCCAAAGTTATTATAATTATTGCAAATAATGTAAAAACATAATCACAAACCCTTTTTTCCCCCTTTTCTAAAATAGCATCAATATCTTCATCAGTAATCTCACTTTCTTTGGATGCAAAAATGTGATCAGCACCATGCCGAATCATGCCAAGCATTTCTTCTTTTCCCAATTTTACTTGGCTATCAACTAATCGACCTAAAAACAAGTGTAAACAATTATAAGTCAAAATTACAAGTATGTAAAGAATTGCTTCTAAGTAGGACATTAGTATTCTGGTATAGATTAGAATAAAAATATGAAGCCATTGTTTCAGAGGAGAAGCATATTATATATATTAAACCAGCATTTCTACAAAAAATTTTTTGAGTAAAACAAAATTCTAAGCAATATTTTACAGCAGTAAAAAGTTTCTTTCACTGTAAATTTTAACTTTTTTCCCCCAAGAAACAATATAAATTTAAAAACAATAGTGTTATTACTGTTTTACAATAACATAATACAACATTGTGTATGTATATATAACCAACCATAAGACACATTTTTATTTAATTTAGGAGAAATTTGTATAATTTAAAATAGAAATTTTTTCAATTAAACCTAACATAAATTCTTTTTGATTTTGAACTATTTTGGAAAAGCCATATATTAGCAATATTGATTTAATATTCAGAGTTAATATTTTGGGTTAGGATTGAAAAAACTTCAAAATACATACTTAAGTTTATAAAAACTTGGTTATATCATACAAGCAATATTATGAAGCAGTAATAGGAAAAATAATTTTCCCATAACAAATTGTATAGTCAGAAAATTCCTATAAGACTTATGTATGTAAATACACAAGTCTTATTTTTAAGAAATTTTCAATATCTTTCGCATTAAATTTTATTTATGAAAGTTTTCTAATCCGAACCAGCTTCCATTATTTTGAGTTTTTTTGTAACTAATATTAACTAGTAAATATGTGCTTGTATCAGACATTGGATACAAATTAAAGTTTATATTAGTGTGTCAAATTCTAATACAAACAAAAACTAATTTTTAACTTTTTCAGAATTTATTTTTTAAATTTCACAGTTTTAAAGTTACTTTGTCATTTAAAGATTAAAACGTTCAACATAAATTAAGAATCAATTATTTTAGTAAATTTTGTTGAATTATTTATATCATATTAACATAAAACTACAAAAGAATGGATGGCAATCCATTGAAAATGTAAGAAAATTCCTTAACCACATTTCTTTGGGGACAAATTATTGCAACAAACTCATGCTTTAATTAAATCACAAAATACTATGAAAACAATGAGTTTAACATTTCTTTCATGTTTTTGCAACTTAAAGGCATATACAATATGCATCCAATTGGATTCTTCTAGGAAGCTGGGTGGTTAAGATTACAAATTAATAATTTTATAGACTTTGAAAATAAAATTATTCTCAAAGCCAATTATTGTAAAACTTTCTTCAAAATCAAAGCAAATACTGATAAGTTGAATAATGTAAATATTTGTTACAATATAAATTAAAAAAAATAAGGTAAATCAAAATATAAACTATATATAATCATAATTGATAGAAAAACTGTTCATGTTAAATATCAGAAAGATACTTTGAAATGTTAAATATTTAATACTTTTTTGCATTTGGAAACATAATTCATTTAAAAAAGCATCATGATTTTACCTTGTTGTATAACTACATTATCAAGCCTTAATTTAACTTCTGCTCGTTCAACGATTCTTTCTTCAACTGTATTTTCAGTAATCATCCGGAAAACTTTTACTCTCTTTGTTTGGCCAATACGATGTGCACGATCCTTTATAAAAATAAAAGTGAAATATATCAGTAACCTAAGAAAATAAAAATGAAGATTAATCTGAAGAAAAACACCTTTCCATGCTTACCATAGCTTGTAGATCAACTTGTGGATTCCAGTCTGAATCATATAAGATGACTATATCAGCAGTTGCCAAATTAATACCCAAGCCACCAGCTCTGGTACTTAACATGAAAATAAATTTTTCACTATTTGGCATGTTGAACTCGTTTATTTGACGCTGAAATAAAATAAATAATTTAATTTGATGCATACATATGCAAAGAAAAATTCATCAGAAAGGTTTTTTGTATATTCTAACACACACACACACACACATATATATATATTAAATAGCTTTAATTATGGTAAAACTGGATAGAATGTTGACCATTTTAGATCACAACCAAAAGAGCTTATAATCTAATTCTACATGAAGGAGAACTGGAATGGAGAATTGTCTCCTCTCTATTAAATCCAGCAGAACATATTTGAAAAAGAATATGTATATTTTATGAAAAGAGAAAAATTCAGTATGGAAAACCAAATTAAAATTTTGTAATACTTGTATAGTAAATTTACTATAAATTTATAAACTTCAGGGTTTATTTTGAAAAGAATATTTAAAACACTTTATATAAAAAAAAAAAAAAAAAAAAAAAAAAAGAATTAGGGCAACTTTTTAACCATACAAATAAAAATAGCATCAATACTTTCAATATTATGTAATAATAAATTTTATGATCAATCCAAATTGCAGAAAAGATTATATTAGAAAGTGCAGAAGTCCTTTCCTTAAAAAAATTGAAATTTTTTTAAATTGATGTACAGATCTTTACATATACAGATAGTTTATCATAAACAATATACTCTTTGCTCACTATAATATTTAGTTCAGTTTAGTATATGTCATTAACTTATTAAAATATATTTTTAGTTTTAAAATGTGTTACCTCTTGCTTATAAAGAAAAATTCAAAACATAATAAAAATATTTAATAAAATCTTTAACATGTTTACTTCTATTAAAATTACAACATACTTCTCGATCTTCGTGAGGTGTTTGACCATCAAGACGGCAGTAAGGAAATTGTCGCCATATCACATAATCTTCTAATATATCTAACATCCTAGTCATTTGAGAGAAAATCAAAACTCTTGAGCCTTGCTCTCTTAACTTGGGTAGCAATTTGTCCAATATAACAATTTTCCCGCAATTATAAACTAGATGTTCGTCAGTCGTATATGGAGGACCTATGGAAAAAAAAAATAATAAATAATTGAAGATTGATAAACACAAGATTGGATGTGTTGGAAAACATTAGTACACTTAAAAATCATTGTCTTGTAAACCAAGTTATAAATGTTGTTTAAAAATTAAACAAATTTTTAAGGTTTCCAACTTTTAATGAAATGAACCATATAGTTAACTTTTCAAAACACATAAAAATTCACACATATAGCATGGCTTTTGTCCAAAAATTAGTCTTCAATGAATCAAACATTTCTTAAAATATTTTACTCATAGAAGACCAATTTTGCTTCAAACAGATGCATTAAATCCTTTCCTACACAGAGCTTGGCTTGGTTAACTCAAGGTATTTTACACACGAGGGCTAATTAGGCAGAAACTGTTTTTATTGGATTCTGAGCCACTACAAACATTAAATCCTGAGGCAAACCATATTCAAAATGCTGCTAGATCAGCTTAACCTCACCCGGAGCGATTTAATAATGAAAAAGTGTGCATGAAATAACCATTTAATTTTTATTTAAAAAAACTTGCTTCATTTTATAATTCTTACATATTCTTAATTAATTTTCATTTTTAAATATTGATAATAAAAAAATCAGAGCAAAACTTTAATAAGGTATATGGTTAATAGTCTTCAAGCGTGTGGTACTTTACAAAACACTCTGGTAAGTACAAAGAAATCCTACATTGTTTACACAGAGTGCCACGGACCCATGATAAAAATTGTGCCACGGAGTCTCACTTCTAATTTCATTCTTGTAACACATGAGGCACCTCTTAGGTTTTCTTTTATTCTGAGTTGAAGGAAT
The DNA here is from genome assembly GCA_026290005.1 of Latrodectus geometricus. NCBI lineage: Eukaryota > Metazoa > Arthropoda > Arachnida > Araneae > Theridiidae > Latrodectus > Latrodectus geometricus. Next base: position 90,344 of record JAPDSC010032059.1, on the reverse strand, counting down.
GTATTCTGGAAAATGTCCCCATCTTTGCAACCTAGCAGGGGTGTCACTATATGAAGGACGTCCACTGGTTTTATAATCCGGTAGTGTAAATTTTTGTAGGATTTGTTCTACTATGTCCAGTTGAAAGCTCCCAATTCAGATTTTGTTGGTATTATTGATTTTGTTATATAAAACTTATGAAATGTAGAGTGCAATGTCAAACATATAAAAAGATATTTTCTCATATCCTTTTATGTATTTTCGCATAACCGGAAAACACACCAACTGTTGATCATTTTTGTCGATGCCTCCCATTCCGTTATTGTACTCAATCACACAACTTGGTTTTAAAACATTCTCTTTTTTCTTACGGACAACAATTCGGCCAAGTTGTACCAAGAAATTCTAATGGTAAACAATATGTGATAGGATCTGTGATATATCCACAAGTAAAAAAAATGTTGCCAAATTCAGTACACTAGAAATTTTTAATTAAATTATCATATTCAACAGCATGCATGACATGCTACGCCCGTCATTGTACGATTTGGCATGAAAAACTAATGACGAACTAGACTCGTCATTTTACCGGAAGAGGTTAATATTGAATTATGAAATTCCCCCCCCCTATAAAATAGCTTGATGCAAATATTTTTGTAATGAAGGCTAATTCATTTAATGTGCATAAGTATTAGACAACAAAGCGAAATCTGACCAATAGTCTCATTATGGACTCACTTTCAAACTCTTATTTCTTGTAAAAATACCCACTTGCACTGATTATTGGCAAACTATGGCAGAATACAACATTAGATGTGCTTTACCACAAACCAAGTTTATATTCAGTAATGAAAGAAAGCCCTCCATTAATATCCACTATTTATCAAGCTCATAAATGTCTTTCAAAGTGAATATATATGTAACTGAAAAATGAGTCAAAATAACAATATGAAAAGCTAATTGGGGGAAAAAATTTGCATGGAATATTAAAGAAACTTCTCTTAAATAAAAATATTAAGCAATTTTAAATCATTTAGGAAACCACCTAACAGTTTTTGCTTAGCTTTATATTAGTAATTTTACATTACTTTTGTTTCAGGAAAATTTTATAAATGTTTTTAACAAGCAGTTAATGAATGACTTTTTGAAGGAAAGTATGGACATTATTAATAATTATTTCACTTTTTTTTTAAAGCTAATTTAAATTTATATTAAGTGGCGATTTATAAAACATATGTGATTTTAAAAGAAAACAATTTGAACTGCGTTTCAAAAAAAAAAAAAAAAAAAAAAAAAAAAAAAAAGAATTAAAAAAATTGGGAAAAAAAAAATTTAATTTTTAAAAAAAAAAAAAAAAAAGAAAAGAAACTTGTTTAGAAATTACATTTATTTGAGTAAACTGTTAGAACATTACAATTCTTTTCATGGATAAACATAAAAATAAATTTTTTTAAATCAAGGAGAAAACTTATTGCGCATTTAGAATTTTTCTCAAAGAAACCCATTGATTTTGCAATAAAATTCAGTATTTGTAAACTTGCCAAAATGAAATTTGGCACAGGGAATTTCTCACAGAGATGCAAAATTTATAAATAGATAAAATGAAATAGCTTAACTCAGAGAATTTGAAGCAATTTGACAATAACAATTGAGACTTAATACACTATGCAAACAAATTATGGAATAATTCCTACCAGGCTCTGCTCCATCAAATAAATATGGATGATTGCAACATTTGCGAAGTTGCATAAGAATATTCAAGAGTCTCATTTTGTCAACTTTACCAGCACCATTGACGACATCAATATCTTTCATAAGCACTTTAGTATACCTAAGGATATAATTTATTAAAAATTTTAAAAAACAATTAATATTTAATGACACAATTTGTACAATCTACAACAAATGTTACTAACAAATATATTTTCAAAACAAATTTTGTTACATTTTATTCAATTTTATTGACACCTATAAGAATGAATTGAACATGCTAGTTTGAGAATAGTATTTAGAAATGATGAAAAATGGTTGCATTACTTAAACAAAATATACTATAAAATATGTTAAAATTAGCCTTAAACTTTTATTATTTTAAATGTTTTAAGACTTTTTCAAATTTTCATAATTATACAAACCATTCTCTTTGCATTTTGCTCAAACCAACGTAAATCTTGATTTCTTTCTTAGGAGGAAGTTTTTTCTCTACTTCAGATTTCAAGCGCCTTAATAAAAATGGTCTTAAAACCTAAAGAAATATAACTTTAATTAATTTTACCTGAAGGGCTCTTTCCCTATTTAAATCAAATAAACCATACAAAATAGTATTCAAAACTTTTTACATAAGAAACAGCTTTTTTATCATAAAATGTGATATAGAGTAAATCTTACTTACAGCGTGCAGTCTTTCCACAAGAGAGGTGTCTCCTAAGCAATTATTAGTGTTGAACCAGGCATCAAAATCCTACAATAAACATTTTAAAATAAAAATGTATACAATATTTATCATTATAATATATAATATAAAAAATAGATGTTCAGCAACCTTAAATGCATCACATGAATTTTTTTTAAAGTACCAGAGGAAAGAGCAAGACACATTTAATTTACCCCAACACTTAATGCAGTTTGGCCGAACTGAGTTTCAAATGTTATTGCATTTACAGAAATACAGTGAGTTACAAAATTATAAGCCTATTGAGTATTTTGTAATTTCTATAAATATAATATTTTTTAACTCTTTATTTAGCCTATTGCACAGCTGGGGCGAATAAATGAATCATAAAACACAAGCTTAATAATTTTTTCATAGAAATTTAAATAGCATTTCAAAATTTCCTGTTCAAACATCTGTTACAAGATATAAATCATTAACTAAAAATTAATCCATCCTTTTTTTCCTCAATAACTTTGTATAGAGGATTTTCCAGTAAAATAATCAGGTTTTTAAGCAAAGATTTGGGAGTTTTGACTCACTGACCTGAGATAGTTATTTCTAAGCATAATACAGAAACATACTGAGTTATATACATTAGATTGGCTTGTTTTTGATTAATCAAAAAAATCTATATATTATTTAATTAATAAAATAAAATTAAAATAAATAAATAAATATGAATGACTACTAATACTAATATGAAGCAGACTTTGATAAATTTGACTTCATAAAATTTCTTCATAAAGACTGATAAAATTTCCTAAATATTTGTCTATTGTATTTGATTTTTTTTTTTTTTTTGAACTTGCAACATATTAAGCAATAAATTATATTTGCGCAAATCTTTTTGATTTACGTTATGCATAGATAAAGAAAGAAAATTTTTAATGTGTATAAATAGTAAAACCTTAACATAATGGTTTAGTAAATATGTATTAACATTTCATAAAAGTTTTCAATAAAAGTACATTTAAAAAAGGGAGAAGAAGAAGAAGAAGAAGGGAAAAAAAAAAAAAAAAAAAAAAAAAAAAAAAAAAAAAAACTGGATATTGAAACGGATAATAATGTATAATAGAAAAAATGAGCATACTCACTTCAGATGAATTAAATACATCTGGCAGTAAAAAGTTCAGAAGTGCCCAGAGTTCATGCAAATTGTTTTGCAAAGGGGTACCCGTCAACAATAATCGATTTGTAGATTTGAATTCTCTGACGAATTCAGACAGCTGTAAAATATAAAATTTAAGTCAGAAAATATTTATAAATGCCAGCAAAATAGAATACTAAGCTTGAATGAATATTACCTTTGATTTCTCATTTTTGATACGATGTGCTTCATCAATAACAATGTAGCGCCAGTTAAATTTTTTAAGAGTGCCTTTTTCTCGAATAATCATCTCATAAGAAGTTATACACACATCCCACTCTCCAGGCATCAAAGTATCTCGAATAAATGTAGCCTATAATGAAAATAATCATGATATCAAATATAATGTAACAACAACAAACTTTGATGATACTTTAGGGGGGAGAAAAGAAAGAAAGAAATCATTTGATGAAAAATAAACACAAATGTATTAATTCTAAAAATTTCCAAAAAATCAAAATTTCCAGCAAGAATTTAATAACACTTCTCATCAATCCCCAACTTAAGTAGTTGAATGTTATCTACAAATAAAATTTTTCTTGATTCAAATCAAAAATAAAAATTATCATTTACTTATAAGAAATTTTCATAATAAATTATAGATATCATTAAATGAAATACCCTGGTATTTTGATCTCCAATCAAGCAAACAGCTCGTATAGAAGGACACCACCTTTCGAATTCATTCCTCCAGTTAGCAAGTGTGGATTTGGGCACAATAACCATATGCGGCCCTGGGGTGTTTCGATAGTGCTTCATGTACCCCAGAAGAGAGATGGTTTGCAGAGTTTTACCCAAACCCTGAAAGACACAAAAATAAATTCAGCACAATTCAAGACATAACTAAGTAAAACAAAAATTATTTAGTAAAGAAAATACCATTTCATCTGCCAGAATGCCATTAATACCATGTTCATACAGGGAAATCATCCAATTCAATCCTCGAATTTGGTAATCTCGAAGTTCACCATTGATAATATCTAGAAAATAAAATTTAATTAAAAATCCAAAAGCTATGTAAAATAACTATACTGGTGTTGTAATAGATTGGTTGGTTGGGTTTTGTGGCGCAAGGTCCAAAGAGGACAAGCTGTGCCAAAAATTAAGTTTTAAAGAAAATTGACATATTATAAACGAAACCCAAACTCAACTTTAAAAATTTAAAATACAAAAATTAATGTATATATTTATTTTAAAATCCAAAAAAAAACATATAAGTATATGAAAATAAAATAAAATTTAAATAAAATTAATGAAACCAATTTCCCTAAGAAAGGAAAAAAGGTTTCTGTGGGGTGGCTCCCCCACCAAATCATACATAGTTAAAATGTCTGTATCAAAAAATTTAAAACGGTAAAAGTTAAAATAGGGGCATGATATTAAAATATGATGAACAGTGTATGGTACATCACACGCTTCACACCACACATTCACTTAAAAACAAATGTCTGTGTGTGAAACGTGTGTGTCCGATAGGAAGGCGAGTCAATCTGACATCAGCACTTCGTAAAGGTAAAACTGATGATGGAATGAGACATGGAAAAATGGCACTTAATTTATTGGAGACCTGCATACTCCATGACTCCTGCCAGAGAGAGTTAACAAATCTTTTAACAACCCTTCTCACGTCAAACAGAGGGACAGATGAATGAAGTACAGACGATGCAGCTTTAGCAGCTGCATCAGCCTTTTCATTTCCCTCTAGACCTACATGACCTGGGACCCAACAGAAAATGATGTTGTAACCCTTGCGGTGTTGTAATAGAATACCTATATATATTCTTATACTACAATTGACAAATGTTAAATCAAATATAAAATGAAACTACTAAGCTATATACCATCAATATTATGAAAATATTTTCTTCTTAATCATTGGATAAAATTTTCATATATATTATTACGTTATATTACAAAACATTTTTGAAAAATTCACTAACTGTTTTGTATATAAGGATTAGCTTATTTAAGTAAATCATAGAGGACAGAGTAAATTTAGGTAATGTATTTGAGGGATGAAATATGTCACAGAAAGAAACAAATTTTTTTTTTAAATAATTATTAATAACTAGAAAGGTGTTATTTGGAGAATTGAATTTTTGGCCTTGCCACCAAATTTATGTGAAATGTAATTATTGGAAATGTCACTTCCTATGATTACCAAGTCTATCATTTTTCTCACAAAAGCGGTTTATGAAGGTTTTTTAAGATACAAATTCAACGTCTTGCATTTTCTCAGGGAATGCAATTAATCACATTGAATAAATGTTACACAATTTATCATATTTGAACAAATAGGTATATAAAATTTAATATTTTTGATGAGTAATGATAAATAAATCCATTTATGGAAATTAATATAGACATTTTTGATTTAAAAGTAATGATTATTTCAAAATTATTAAGTGAATAGACAGCAATAGTTGAAACAATTTCAATGAAATATCTAAGGCTTTTTACATTAATTCTTTAATACTGTTTAAAAAAGGAAATTTTTTTAATTTATTTACCCAACTCCTTTCTATTATTTTATTATAAACTTAAGCGATATAAAACAATTTATTAAAATCTGATAACTATACAAAGATGACAAAACTTAAAATTAAAATAAAGTTTTCTATTCATATAAAAATTGTAATCTAAACCATTTCTGTTTTCATCATTATCTTTGTGAAAAAAATTTTTTTTTCAATTTCTCTTTAAATACTCAACCATCAAATTTGTATATTTTAGGCATCAATTCAATTTGTCAATAAACAGTAATATTTTATGAGCACTTGGTATTTTTGAAATTTTATGACACAACCCATGTTTAACTTTATATTATTAATTTGTCAAATTCAAGAATTTTAGGCATAATTGGTCCTAGATTATCCAAACTCATTACTCTCCAATCATTACTCTTCCAATACTGACAATATACTTAAAACAATTTTTCATGTTAGGTTAAATATATCAACAAATATTTCAGTCAATAAATTAATAAACCAACAAAAAAAAAAAAAAAAAAAAAAAAAAGAATTAACACATTCTTAGGAAATAATTTAAAATTAAAAACATTTTGTGATATAAATATAGTAAAATTACTAACATTTTGCTGTAAGTTACTTTTATCTAAAATACACTTTTTATGTACCAAAAGACAACTATTACATAAAACATTTAGATAGTTAAGGAAACTAGAGGAGCATTTTTTAATTTAATACTGCAAATGAAGATTGATTGAACTGTTATATGTATTCATTAACAAATTCTATTCCATAGCAGCAAATTTCTCA
>JAPDSC010032059.1:59509-83406 GCA_026290005.1 Latrodectus geometricus | reverse complement strand
AAAAAAAAAAAAAAAAAAAAAAGAAGAAAAAAAGAAAGAAAAAAAAATGCTTTTTTTAATTGCTTTTATTAGATTGCAAAATCAAACGGACAGCAAACAATATATATAAATAGAATTTTATAATTATGCTCATATTATAAATATTTATACTGTTTTCAAATTAATCATTAAATTAAGGGCTCTAGAAAAATTGAATGGTTTAACTTTTTCTGTAATCAAAATACATGCAAGATTAGAAATTTGTAAAAGTTTAAATAATTTATAAAATGACAGCACACTAATTGAAAAGCAAATAATTGTTGTTCTACTTTAGATTTTCCATTACTATTATGTCAATTTGATTTTCAAATAAGTGCAATAATGGATTCCAATTTGCATCCATTCTATTTTTTTGAACATTTAATTTGAAAAATAACTTTTATTTAACAATTATAAAAAATATTTTCAACAAAAAATTTAAAAATTAAAATGGCAGATTGATTTGATTGGAGAAAAAGTAATTTTTTGTGTTGGGGGATTAATTAGACTGGGACCTACAGTGTAAGAAAATTTGAATCATTATTAAAACATCCAAACCTAAAGAAGGAACTGAACCACAGAATTATTGAGTTGAAGGATAGAATGGTAATCTTTCAACTACCAGCTCTGCTGAAAAGGTACAAATGCAGATAAATTGTTTTCAGTTCTCATTTTGGAAGAATATATTTATTTGGAATATACATTTATTAACTTAACCTGATCATTCCATTAAATTCAAATCATAAAAATGGTTGAAATAGATTTTAAAATGGAAAAAAAATTCTAAGTTGAAACTAATTTTTTTTCTTCCTAATACTGACAATATATACTGTCTTCTATTTAAAATTTGCATAAATGTAATGTAGTTTTATGCATCTGAAGAGGAATTTGAATATCAAAATCACATCTGAAGAGGAAGCCTTTATATATTTAAACTAATTTCATATTACATTAAAATTTTGATTTTACAGACTTAATTTAAACAAGATTTGAATCTTTATAAACATTTAAATCTGAAGTATACAACCAAAAAAACACATTGCAAGGCATATTTGAACTAGTTCACAAATAGGCATTTCCTATATTTAACTTATAGGAAACATCAATAGAAATTTTTCCAGTCCACTTAATTAAAAATTTAAAAAAAAAAAAAATTGTGAAAAAATAATTTTTAAAGAAAATAAACAAGGGCTTTAAAACTATTATTTTTTGAAATTTATAAAATTTGAAAGAAATTTTTTTCCTAAAATGAAAAGAGATTTATCACAGATAATATAAACAGATTCTTAATAGAATAAAACTTTTTGGATACATTATTGGAACAAAATAATGCTGATATTGAACAATATTTTATAACTTTATAATGAAATTTAAAGATTGTATAAATTTTCATTAAAAAAATTGATTTAAAAATTAAAGCTTCTAGATATTTTCAATGATTACTTATTAGTTATCAGTAACAAATTGAAAACTCATGAAGTTCATATTCTATTTAAATAATTATTTATTAATAATTTACATGCCATTATAGTTTTATTAAAATATGACCATTAGATATATGAGAGAACATATGGAATATTGGCTAATTAACAAACTGAATATTTAAAAACAATAAATGAAGCACTTCAAAGCATTGCATGATTACATAATTAAAACTAAAAGACCATAGTGAATTGTAATATTGTAATTTTGCAAGGCTTAAGAAACACTAAATAAAAATAAAGTATGCTTAAAGAGAGTATACATAAAAGAATAAATTTGTTTGTTAAGTATTTATTAGAAATAGCAAAAATTCCATATGTTAAAAAATGGTAAAATTTCTTCTTACAAGATGGTGAAGATTCAAATCGAATGACTGATTTTGCACCCTTTTTGCTAGCAGTCATCAAAAGTTCCTCATCTTCTTCTTGCTCAGTCATACGATGGCGATGACTAGAAAGGAAAAAAAAAAGCGGTATCAGTATTATTTTTAGACACTGACATTATTCTAGACTACCTAGAATTATGCAGGAAATCCCCGTCATGTTAATAAAAGTATTATGAAAAAACTGACAAAATAGAGGAATAAACTTAAGAAATTAAATCCTTAAGCAACTTAAGAAATTTAAAAAAATATTTCCTCACATAACTAATAAAATATCAAATGTGAAATAAAAACTAAAATTCATGCTTAATATGAGTGGTAGAAATTTAATAAAAAAATTAAATAGGCACTTTTGCCTCATTAAAAATATGTAAACAATAGAGAATTACAAAAACAAACTTTTTAAAACATGCAAAAACAGTGGACGTGAAAAGAATGGTTTCCTCTTAATTATTATGCTATATTTTGCAATTTCAATTTCTAAGCAAATTTATTCAATTCAAAATGAATTTATAAAGAATTGATTTTCTTTAAAATCGTTATTTAGAGGACTAAAAACTTTAAAAGAAAATTATTTTTAATAAAAGTTACAATATTTAAGATATTAATGTATATGGATTTTTCTAAATATATATTCACTGACTAAAACCACTTTTAAAAATGACAAATGCACGAGAATACGGCTCTCATCAAAGATGTAAATACAAAAACATGGCTCCTGGATAAGAGCTTAGGAAAGCTATCATCCAGGAGCCACGTTTTTGGTGGTTTTGGTAGTATTAATTATTCAAACAGAGATTTTCTAGCCCCTAACAATATTTACATATTCTAAATTTTAAACCAAGAAATTTTAAGGTCAACAATAGGTAGCTCGTTCACTGAAGACAATTAAGGATTTAAGGGATAAATTCAATATTTTATATTTATAGAAGGAAGTTCGTTAGGCAAAGGAGAAATAAAAAATTTGCTGCTTGTATGATATAGATTTTTCTTGACAATCAAGGGAATTACTAACTATAATAGAAATGTTTTTCAATTATAAACTACACAAAGTCTATAGAGAAACATGATTGATATTAACAGATTAAACTAGCATTTGTAACATATTAAAGATTTTGTGCTATAAATGTTAAAGTTTTAAATTGAGAAGCGTTAAAATTTCGAAACTGATCATTAGTTACCGATAATAAAATCTTCATATAGGAAATAAGTTATTTACTAACAAAATTATTCCTTTTAACATTATCATACAGCAGAGAGAAAAAAAAAAAAAAAAAAAAAAAAAAAAAAAAAAAAACCCACTTACTCTCCAACAGCTGATAATTTGGCTTTCTCATCATTTTTCTTTAGTTTTGGTCGACCAGGTTTCAATTTAACAGGAGATCCATCCTTTACAGCACTAGAGCCAGTTGTCATGAAATGTGAAAAAATTTCTGTTTGTTGTAGAAGAAAATCAAATCTTTTGCCTCTGTCTGATTCCTATAGTAAAATTTTATAAATATTAGCCTGTTGCAAACTTTTAAAATAATTTTATTGGTAAATTTATTAAAACTTTTAAAATTGCATATTGTGCATGAATTATTAACCTGCACTCACATGAATTATTGTATTCAAAAATAATTAAAATTTACTTCTTATAAGTAATTACAAAGTCATATAAATATTAGAGATGTTTAAGAGGTCTAATTAGATTAGAAAAAAAATCAAAAATAATTTAAATTGGCAATACTCTTCTTCAAAAAGAAAGTTTTATCTTACCACTGCAGTGTCAAATTCCTTATCATCTCTTTTGATAGCTTCTAAAAGATTCTATAAAAATAAAATAAGATTAGATGAATTTTGTGTGGCTAATTTTAAAATACACTTATATTAACTACTTTTAATAGTTAAATACATTATGTTAGTAGAGTTTTTACAGATTTCTGAAATTTACAGAGTGAATTAGCAAACAGAATTCTTTTCATGATTGCAAAGTTAATGTTCTTTTGACAGTGACTATTTTGTATAATAAAATGTTCCTTTTTAACTAAATATACACTCTTATTCCTATAGTTATATTAGTCAATAATTCTACCATATATTTATATCCAAAAATAGATTTGCTTATCTTTCATTCAAAACAAAATAATACTTAATAATCCATTATCTATTTCATTTTATAATTCAAATTGACATAACTTGTCATAATTATTTTAAATTCATTTACTAAATTTAAAATACGGAGAAATCGTGTTTACGAATGGAGACTCGGGCATGTAAAATATGTCATGGTCACAATGTCCTCCATGTCTAATCCATTGGGGTGTTAGGAGCGAGGCCTCAGGTCTTCTTTGGCTTATTACCTCTATATTGGAAGACCCAGATAGTGCTGTCATCTATGAAAAAAGTCATATTTTTACCCCTTTGGGAAGATGCTTTGTTCTAAAATTGGAAGGTGCTCTTCCTGACTTCCTTAGCCCATTCCAAGACAACTGGGCTTGGCTTCACTAAGTATCATTAGTAACAACAGCAAAATACTGAGAACCAAGAAATAATTTTACACAAACTATTATGATATTTGGTATAAAAAGAATGGAAGTTCTTTTATTTAAAATGAGAAAAAATAATTTAGAGTAAGACTTTACAATAAATTTTCCTAATTTAAAGTAAAATTTTTTAATTGATAAACAGTGTAAAGGGTGTTATTAAAGATTGAAATCAGCACTCTCCATATGTGTCTTAATGTATTTTCAATTAGCAATGATTGAGAAAAGCGTAAACACATATGTTGTCATGGGCAAAAACAATTTGTTTTCATGCAATAAAAAAATTATGCTACAGGAATTTTGTGCAATAAAAAAATTATGCTACAGGAATTTTGTGCCATAAATAATTATTCTCCACTTTTAGTCATTATATATAAATAAAATAGTTTTATATGTGGGAAAAATTATACTCCAGTTTCAGAAGTGAGAAATATTTCAGAAAGAATGTCACATTGTTTAAATAGGTTGGTTGGTCGGGTTTTGTGGCGCAAGGTCCAAAAAGGACAAGCTGCGCCAAGTTTAAATTAATAACATTGTGATCTGAGTAACATTGCAGAGAGTTCAAATCAGTGTTAATAAAATATTTATAAAAAGTGCAATTAAAATCTTGAAAAATGATTTTAGGTTAGAACTTAAGATAAGCATCATTTTATTCTGTGCAACTTATCCAATTTCTTCCTAAAATAAATGAGATATAGGAATAACAAAGCAATATTTGCAGCATCATTAAATAATTATCTCAGGAAAATAATTAACTTTGTTTTTCCTAGACAAAAACCTAAGGAACCTGTTTTCTGTTAAGTGATATGCCTTTGATACAATTTGATAATGTATTTATGTAAGCTTTTGACACTTATACATCTATTCAAATAAACAGATGGGAACAATTCTTTTTAATATTCTTTCAGAGATTCAGATGTTCTACAAACCATAAATTGTTCAATGAATTGAGTGAAATTTAAAATATATTTTATTCAATTTAATGCCTTACAGCTATAATATTCTTCATAACACAATGAGTATTATGCATACAAAGTTTATACATTTTCTTGTCATTTTATGCAATTTTTCATAAAAATGTCATTCACAGTTCTACTTAGGGCAATGATTCTGCTAAAATCAGTTTTTCCTCTAAGAATCATGGTAGTTATATTTTTAGTGATTAAATTATGTGAATCAAAAAAAGAATGTTCATTAAATGCATGACTAGTGATATGTACTTTTGAATACAAAAAATAATGAATAAACAATATTTTTTTATTATAAAACTATTATTTGTATTTAATTCAAAATGATAGAAGAGAAGACATAATAATTTAAGATATGAATAAATTCCTGAAAAAATAAATGTTATAATAATGATCTATATTAATATAAACTAATAACAAACTTCTCATAGCTAAGTCACTTTGCTTGGACACAAGAATAAAGGCAATAAATTACTGCCTTATGAAATCTAAATTTTTACAATACATGTGCCATAATATAATTAATATTAGAAATGTATAGAAGTAATGTTATACAATTTTGACAAGGAAATTTGTAGACAAATATGTAGAACATAAATAAAAAATTTTTATTTACAGCTGGATCTTCTTCTTCTTCATTTCGACTAGGTGCTAAAGAGTCATCTTCAGGAGTATTATCCTCCAATTCTTCATCTTCAGCATCATCATCAGCTTCTCCCTCAACTTCACCTTCATCAGCATCAGGTTCTCCATCAGATTCTTCGGGATCCTTAATAAAGAAGTCATTAATTTCAATTTTGAACATTAATAAATCTATTGAGAACAGATTTATAATCTACTTTTATAATGCACATTTGCATGAAATTTAAAGGTTAAATTTGTTAATAACCTATTTTGAGGATGCAAATGATAAAATTATGAAATAGTGTTACTGATTACAAACAGAACCAATTACAACTTTATACCATAACATTTGCAATTTCCTTTTCACCTATTTTAATAATTTTTGAACAATATTAAAACGCTCATATCTCTAAAACAAAACTTGTTACAAATATTTACATTTATCTTCAAATAGTCACCAAAAAATATTGGTTTGCTGAAATAAATATTGGCAAAATACTAATTATACACATACTGAAATGCAAATCAATAATTTTATTCACATATACATTTATGAACATATAATAACATAACAATAGATAGTTTAAAAATAAAATTTAGATTATAAGCATAACGTTCGATAAAATGGAACAGACAGGCTTACCGTATAGGAATGCGTTTGTATGACAAGTTTTGTTTCATGGTGTAATATGACTGTGTACAAGCATAAAATTTGTTTTGTGTGCTAGTAACATTTGAAGCAGTTGATAAGTTGTTTGTTTTTATTTAGTTACAGTTTGAGATATTATGTGCAGACAATTTTAGAAGCAGTGATTAAGCGAGTTTTTATTTCGTGTTATATATATTAAGTATTGTTTATGCATATTTCATATATCTGTATTTAGATTTTCTCGGAATAGTAATGTTGACTGCATAGAAATACTGATTTTTTGTAAGAAAATATGTATTGACATTACAGATTTATTTTTTTTTTGTTACTCAGTTTAAATTGAGGTTACACCTTTTTTCTTAAGTTTAGTGCCTCTGTCAGGTTAAAATGTGAGTTTTCATAAAAAATGACTTTTATTTCCCTTATTGTGAGGTTCAATGTAGTTTGAAATTATACTGCACTGCCGTTTTATAAAAGTAGGTGCCACTGCTCAGTTAATTAAAATTTATTTACGATATATATTTAGCCTTATTGCTCGCTTGTAACCCGTTGCTGATTATGTAATAGTAAGTTGATATTTGTTTCTAATTATTTAATCTTTGTAAAATTAGTTTCAAGTTAATATTTCTGTAGTAAGTAAATATAATGAACATTCAAAATTTTGATGTTTGAAATTTTGGTTAATTCCCAATGAACGGTACACTCCTTGTACGGTACGCATATATACAATGGTACGCATATATACAATTATAATTAATTGTATATAATACTGTATAAAATAATATAAATTTATGTTATATAATTATATTAATTGTATATTGTATAATTATATTAATTGTATAAAAATAGCGTACCGTACACTGGGATACAGCCGAAATTTTAAAGAGTACACGATTGCTAAGTTCAAGCTTAAGCGTGATCGGTATTTAATAACCAGATATTGTGCATTGTGAAGTAATTTAGGTTAGCGAAAAAATGCAGCACTTTGCATGAAAATTGCAAATCCATACAGCTACCCAGTCTTTTACCAGATTATATAATACAGAATAAGAAAAGAGTTTGATCCACAGAAGGAGAACATAATTTTATTATGTTTCAGCATTAATGAAAATTTGTTTATTTTCTTACAAGAAAGAAATTTTTACTTAAATTTAAAAGAAAAATAGAAAAAAAAATTATTCAAACTAATAATTTTTATCTGAAAGTAAATTTTAGAAGTATTTAATATTTAAATACTTTATAGGATTCAATTTCTTAAAAATAATTTTTTATAATTATAATTTAAATAATTAAAAACCCATAAAAGAATAATCATTTAATATAATTAAAAGAAAATTAAATTTGATGCCACATGTATTTACAAAGTTTATACAAGTTATTCCTCTATATCAGGGATGGCCAAGACGTTGACCGCAAAGACATTTTAGGTAGACCTCGCAATCATCCCGATAGTTATCACGGATATTATTAATTTAATTTATGACTTATGTCATAGAATTAATGAATTATTTGAAACAAAACTTTACTACAATTTTTGCCTTAAAACCTAAAACAAACTGTGCAAAGTAAGGCACTGAATTTTTCGTTTTACAGTGGAATTAAATCGAAACAATTTGACAAAGTGAAATGGTTAGATTATATCCAGTAGCCGGCGCATGATAGTGACGCGCTGAGTAGTCTAGTCTACCCGTCTCTTCTGGCCGTTTTGTTTCACTCAAAGTTAATCGTCTTACGTGGCAGGTCGCTAGCTTCCTACTGCACTGATACGAATTTGTTTCAAAACTATTGTTCAGTAAAACTGTTAAATTTGTTTTTCAACAACCCATCCAAAATGACTCAGCCAGGCACCAGTGCTAAGAAAAGTAAAAGATAACACTATCACAATGAGTGGGAAGATGATATCTTTTTTGTTCTGATGAAGGAGAAATGTGTTTGTCTCATATGTAAGTCAAGAGTGGTATTACCAAAAAAAGCAAATGTCGAAAGACATTTTGAAACCATGCACTTAAAATATGCAACAGACTTTCCAATCGGCAGTGAACTTCAAAAAGTTAAAGTGAATGAATTCAAGTCGAAATTGCATTTACAGAGCAATCGGTATTTATGAAACCAGGCACCAAAACTAAAGCAGTAACATTGGTGTGGTTTAAAATTACAGAAGTTTTGATAAAGCGAAAAAAACCATTCGAAGATGGAGAATTGATAAAAGAAGCTTTCATTAAAGTGGGAGAAGTGCTTTTCCACGATTTTAAAAACAAATCTGAAATGATAATGTCAATAAATAATATTTCTTTGTCGTGTAGTATTGTGATGCAACGGACTGAAGCTATAAATAATAATTTGGAAAATTTATTAAATGACCATTTAAAAGCTTGTAAGTTCCTATCATTTCAATTTGAAGAATCCACAGATATTAGTGACATTGCACAGTTATGCCTTTATGTGAGACTGGTTTTCGAAGATATGACTTCAAAAGAAAAATTATTAACTATAATTCCATTGAAAGGAGAAACGAGGGGACAAGATATCTACAATTTATTTAAAAACTTTATTGATAAGACAGAATTTCCAATATATAAATTGGTCTCTATTACAACAGATGGAGCTCCTGCAATGGTCGGGAATCGAATTGGTTTTATTGCCTTATGCAATAATGATGAGGAAATTCCCAGTTTTACCAGCTATCATTGCACTATCCATCAACAGGTATTGTATTCAAAAACACTTAAGTCTAATGATACAATGCAAATTGCTTTAAAATCCTCAATTCAATTTGTTCAAGAAGTCTTCAGAGACGACAAATTCGGGCGCTTTTGGAAGAAACTGAATCAAAGTATGGAGATCTCTTATTGCACACAGACATGAGGTGGCTAAGCCATTGTGCTTTTTTAAAAAGATTTCATATTCTGTTATAAGAAATAAGAAATTTTCCACAAATAAAAGGAGAGCACATTACTGAATTGGAAGATGGGAAATGGCTCATGAAACTAGCTTTTCTCTGCACTATCAATGCAAAACGTAACGACTTAAACCTAAATCTACAAGGAAAGAATAAATGTTTAACAGACATGATGAGTGTGATTAAAACTTTCAAAGAAACGATAAAAAGGTATGCGTTTCAATTAAGAAAACATGAATTGAGAATCTTTGAAAACATGGAGGAAGAGTGCATCCATAATTCAAACTGAGACTTCAAAGATTTCGCTGAACACTTAGATGTTTTGTTTGAAGAATTTGAAAGAAGATTTACTGACTTATTTAGGTTGGAAGAAATACTCAATTTTATGATATTTCCATTTAATAAAAATGTCAACATTGATGGAGTATTTGAAAAAATAGGACATTTAATAGATACAACTTCAGTCGCGGTCGAGGAAGAAATTATTAAATTAAGATGCGATATATTTCTTAAATCCAGAGCATCTAGCAATATTGATTTTTGGAAATTAATTTCCGAGGAAACGTTTCCAAATATTTACAAATTGATTTTGTATTTGAAATCATACTTTGGATCGAAGTATCTTTGCGAATCTAATTTTTCAACCACGAATGCCATAAAAACTAAACATCGGTCGCGTTTAACAGATGAACATATAATTTCGTGTTTACGCATTGCAATAAGCTCGTATCCGCCCAATATGATAAACTTGTTGCAGATATACAGTGTCAGATTTCATCTAAACAAAGTGAATTGGATGGTCAATTTTTATGTTTATGAATACTTTGATTATTTTCATCAGTAAATTTTTATTTTGTAAATACTAAGTTTTTTTTTTTTTTTTTTTTTTTTTTAGAAAAATTAAATATACATTTGTTTTGTTATCGAAAATAAATATATAAACATATACGTTATTTCTGCCATTGGTAGACGGCGCAGCTTGTCCTCTTTGGACCTTGCGCCATGAAACCCAACCAATCAACCTGCCATTGGTAGACCCCCTTCGATTTTTTAAATGTGGAGTAGACCGCCTATCCCAAAAGTTTGGCCATCCCTGCTCTATATCAATGTAATATATCATAAAGAAATGTGAAAAGTTACTTTTGAACATAGAATATATTATATGTATATAAAAATATGTGATAATTTCAAAAATACAAAACATGAATGAAAATTCATGTAAGAATTGGAATATTAAGCGACAATCTTAAAATTCTTTTGAATATCGACAGGGATAAATAATATAATGTACTAACTTTAGATTTATTTTTTCTGTTTTATAAAAGGACTAAAGTTATTTTTACATAAAAAAGTATTCTAAATTTGTGTAACTTAACAAGTAGATGAGAGTTTAATTCAGTCATTTGCATAAGTTATACATTAATCCACCTGTAATGGGGTGTATCAAGCATGAATTCAAGTTTCTCACTAAACCAAAAGTAATATGTGAATCAATATAAATTGATTCACATATTGCAATTGATGTTAAAAATAAGTGATAAATAACATGGAAAGAATTTTTTTTTTAGAAATCATGATTTCTAATTAAATAAAACTATTAATTTTCAAGTTCTTTGCACCCCTCTATATTATTTTAGTTACGTTTTCAATCATAGGTGAATTGTTTTAAACATGTGTCCTATTTAAATAAAGGAGTATGAAGAGAAAAAAAGAAATATGAATAGGCCAAGTAATTCTTCAAACAGGCTTTTGATGTAATTACACTAGACATGAAACTTTACATAAATGTATGTAAAAGATACTTATCTGAAAAAGGCTGTAAATGTTTCAATAAAGCAAGTTATAAAAACAATAAAATCTAAGGATTTTTAAATAAAAGTACACGAATAACAAATTTGAATGGATTTTTGAAAAAGACTTTGCTTGGTTAGTATAAAGTTCCTTCATCATTTTTTTGGCATGGGAAAGCTAATTACAATATAGAGTGGAACCCAAAGTATTACAAACAACCAAGCCCAAGGTTGATTCAAAGTCATGAACAATTGTAAACAAATCATTTAGCTACTCTTGAAAAGGAGAAAACAGAAACACAAGCAATATTTTGATAAGTATTAATTTGTTCTAAAAAACTAAACTTTGTTATAAATATCTAAATAAGTAAATTAATATTTAATGACGAAAACAAAAAAATATTAGGATTTTTAAACAAAAGAAAAGTTTGAGCATATCAAATTGTAATGGACACAGAAAAATGAATAAATGTAAATCAAGTCTCTTAATATTTACAATCGTTTAAAAACAGTTAATAACAGATTGCCAGAAAAACTACAGAGGTAAAAAAAAATGTGTCGAAACAAGTATGATAGCTCTGTTTTCTTTTATTTTTTGACATATATTCAAATATTTCTAAAAATTAGAACCAATAATAAATGGTGCACACATTAAGAAATACATAAAAATTTTTAATTATTTTAGGGAGATATCAAATCCTAAAGCATATACCAACAATAAACAATGAAGACCTTGTAGTCATTCGGATTTTTTAAATATGAATTAATTTAAAAATATTGTTCACACAACTGAATAAAGTTTTATTAAAAGAAGACTAATAACTAGAAACAGTTAAAGGATTTAACCTCATGTTTAGTTTAATATTTAAAAATCCCATTAATTATTTGGTGCCATCAGTATCTAATAAAAGCAAAATACTGAATGCATTTTATAGGCAATTATTATTTAATGCCTATCACTTACTCATTAAATTATTTTTTTTTCTGGTCACTTATAAATATTTTTGGGTTATTTTTTTAAAAAAAAATGTTCTTTTAATATTGATGATAGGCCAAACAATTCTTCCAATATGTTACAAGGATAAAATGGAATAATAATTGGAGCAAACAATTTATGAAATACATTTCAAGATTTAAAAACTTTCAAATAAATGGTATGCATTCATTATGCTCATTTGAAATTGGTATAATTAATATATTTAAAAACAAAATGTTTTAATATATTGCAAATAATTTACATAATTTGTTTACTTCAAATATATCACAATAAATTTATTAATAAGGTACATCTGCTCTAAAAGCAAGGTTCAAGTTCCTGAATTGAATATAGTTGACAGAAATGAAAACTTTTTATGGACATATCTATCGGCACGTAGATGTTTTCAAATATTTCAGTCCCCCCCCCCAGAGTATATGAATACAGCCAGAGTATAAAAATACTGACAGAAAGCAAGTTATTTATGATAAAATCTTCACAAGATGTTTGAGCATTTCAGTGATTTATTTTACAATGGCAAATTATTATGCTGCTAAGTTTTATTGGTACTAACTCAAAAACCTATTGACCCTTTCTGCCTATTAATATAAAGACGCCAAACTATGCAACTTTTCATCACAAAAATGGAAAAGTATTAATCAAACACACTGAGTTTGATACAATCTTGAAAAAATAATGAACATTTTTAATGAAAAATTAAATATAAATAAATGAAAATATAAAAATTTTAAAGAAAGACCAGTATATTTCACTTGTATATAGTAAATGGGTTTTTCGGGTATGCCATGAATAGAAGTCTTTTGAGGTTGATAGTATTTTCCATGTGTAGCATTTTATCATTATAGCAAAAATTACATTAAATCGGACATTAATTTATAGAAAACTGGGTTCAAAATTTTTTCATTAGTGAGTCATGAGATTATACAAAATGTTACACGATTTAATACAGTAAACATTAATATACTTTACAACAACTTTAGGTTGTAAAACTATTTAGAGTAAGTTATAATAATTATTTTGTACTAGACGATACAGAACATGAGAGAGCATGAAATATCTTGAACTTTATGAATAAAATATCCTTAAAACTATTCTGTTTATTTAAAAGAATAAAATTAAAAGTCAGTAATTTAATTTTCATATACAATATTTAATATTCCAGAATTATGCCAAAGTAGTGATATTTTATTAATTTGAATGACAACAACAATCTCAGAATATAGGAAGAAAATACTTATTAAACTAAAACAGAAAAAAATTATATTATTAAGTAACAAATGGAGAAGACAATTGGATAAGGTATGTTTTGAAAAAAATTCAGAAATTAAAGCAAAAGAATTTAAATTTACTGTTTCATGTACAGAGAAATAAACACTAATTACTTTTGCCTAAAAATGTTTGATTTTTTTAAAAAGTAGAAGACAATTTCGCTTATTAAGTATACTTCTTTTAAAGTGCGGTAGTTGATAAGACAGGTTTACCGCTTTAAAATTAAATGATCGTCACATAAAATTGAAATATATTTAGGTTCACAGTCAAATAAAGATTAAGGACAAATATAGTAATGAATAAAAATTAATGCACACTATGTTAAGATTAAGTAAATAATAAACTAACTTTCGATAGTTTTAGTATAATATCTTTTGATTGTATTAAAATCCCACAAGTTTACTAACTTAAATATTAAATTTTAAGTTGATAAACTTTTTGTTACAAATAATTAGAATGCAAATTACATAATACTGAGTTACAAATAATCAAATAAATATTAAAATGCAAGTTGCTATGTCAAAGATTTAAACTGAACAAGGTAAAATGAAAAATTAAAGGCGGGAGATATTAAAGATAAGAATTATAAAATACTCAAACTTGAGTATTAATGAAGTTAAAAGTAACGAAATAAGCGAGGATAATAATTACTAAAGACGCAGTGTCATTAACATTGTTATCCGCTTCAATGGTTTCTTCTACATCTTCAACTTCAGGTTCTATTTCCGACATCCTCAATTTTAAAAATAAAAGTTTATAAAATGGAAATTATTAAGTTATGAACATGAATATAATGATTCATGAAATTTTTCGCCTTCAGCTAACTGGCACTACTAAGGCCGCCAAACAATAGGATTGACACTGCGATTAAGGATGCAGTTAAGGATTTCATTTCACGAGGGATTTGAGAATGTAGCTCTAATTTTAATTCAGAATTCATGGTTCTTTCGAGCAGATTTCGACGATTGCACATGTTCGTATTTATGCTATAGAATAGTAAATATAGATATGATATATTAAAATCTAATTGATTTTAAATCAAATAAGTACGTACGCTTTTAAAGATAAAAAATAATTCTCATCTTCTACATTGTTATCTATCATCAAGAATTTCCAACTTTAAATACTTAAAATTGGGTTTAAATAATTGATGACATTAGTCTGACGTCATATCCACAACTGTTTCAAAACAAATACAATGTAAATATTTGTTTAATATTGTATTTAAGAGTGCCTTCTTGACAAACTTGGAGATTTTTGTTTGGCTATCGATTTTATTGGTGATTTTTGTTGGCACAGAACAATAAATTGTTCTGTTGCAACCAGAATACGATTGGAAATAAGCCCAGCTTGGTGATGAACTGTGACTACAATTTGGCGAGAATCAAAGGTTAAGCAAACAAAAAGTTAAAATTTTTAACAAACACGTTATCCTTAAATAATGAATATCAATTTCAAAAATAACAATTTAAAAATCTATCACCTAAGTCTATGGCAGTTTCAATGATAAATGACACTTAACAGCAAATGTTTGGAAACAATAATACGTCACAACTAATGTCGTCTATTTTACCAGTAGTTAAAGAAGTAATAAACACCGTGCTCCATAAACTATCCAGCTACAGATATTATTCGAAAAATTCCTTTGAGCAATAATTCTGTGCAAAGAGAATTGATGAGATGGCTGAAAACATTGAAGAATAGTTGTGCAATTATCTGCAGACTTGTCAATTTTCAATTTAGCTGGATGAGTCCACTTTACCAACCAGTGAAGCATTGTTATTGTCATATGTGAGGTTTATCAAAGATGAAAAAATATGTCAAGAAATGTTGTTTGCTACCAATTTGGAAACAGATACAAAAGGAGAAACCATATTTGATACACTGCAAAAGTTTTTTGATGAAAAGGAAATTCCTTTTAGTAACATTTTGTCGGTTGCTATGGATGACGCACCGGCTATGACAGGGCGTCACAAAGGTTTAATAGCATGCTTAAAAAATAAAGTTCCGAACTTGCTTGCTGTGCATTGCGTAATTCATCGACAGAATTTGGTTGAGAGAAATTTGAGCGAACGTCTCCATACATCACTGCAATATGCTATAAGAGCAGTTCGTTAATCTGCGCTTTAGGTCCCCTACTCTGCCAACTTGGCGATAAATGATCCAAGCGTGGTAAACCGGACGTTTTTATACCCAATGAGCTCTTTATGGCAACCTCCGTAGGAAATAATTTGCGTTTTTTCGCGCATGCTCATTAATTGGTTTTTTTTTTCTTTTAGCATTTTCATTGGTCGTTAATTAGTTTCAGTTTGAAAAATCGGTCATTTTCATTGGTTGCTGATTAGTTAAAAATCGTATTCCATTATCGCCATGGCAACAGCGTTTTTGAAAACCCACCAAGTACGGGACCTACAACACACTTTCGCCAAGTTGGCAGAGTAGGGGACCTAAAGCGCATTTTCACTGAGCAGTTAATAAAATCAGAAGTAACTCGTTGAATGACAGATTACTTAGTCAGCTTTGCATTGCAAATGATGAAGATTTCAACCGATAGCTGCTTCACACAGAGGTGCGCTGACTTTCAAAAGGTACTTGTTTGACTCGACTTTACAATCTGTTTGAATCTGTGATAGAGTTCCTAGGAAACAAAGACACGGAATTACACGACAACCTCATCACATCAAAAAATGATATTGCGTACTTAACAGACCTCTATAAATTGTTAAATGATGTCAATCGCCAACTTCAAGGAGAAGACTTAAACTTGATTAAGACTAAAAATAGCATTGCTGATTTCATGTCTAAATTGTTATTATATAAAAGAAATATTGGCAGACGTGAATTCAATAACTTCCCATGTTTATCAGCGGTATCACTCAAGCACGACGACTTGCCTGTTTATCGTCAGTACTTGGAAAACCTCTACAATAACTTCAAGGAACGATTCGAGGACGTTTTAAATATGGACATACCAGACTGGGTTTTGGATCTTTTTTCCAATGTCAATACAGCAGGATCATCTCAGTTAGAAGAAGAACTGATAGAACTGACGACAAATGAGGAATTAAAAATTAAATTCAAGAATGGCTATCAAGAATTTTGGCTGAAGTCGATTTCGCAATTGTGTCCAAGATTATGGTCGATTGTGCAACAATTTCTGCTAGCATTCCCATCTTCATATTTAGCAGAACGTGGATTTAGTGCTGTAGAAACATTGGTAACGAAAAAGAGAATTCGGCTCCATGTTACTGAACGCGATGATTTACGATTGTTTTTAAGTAAAATCGAGCCTGATATTAACAAGCTTCTTAAAATGCATTAAATTCAGCCTTCTTATTAGTTAAGTTAGAAATTTGATACCTTTAAATTTTAATAAAAATACTTTTCAATAATAAATAAGTATGCCTTTTGAGTGTTCTCTGAAACCGTCAATTTCTTTATTTAGAAAGCAATAATTTATTATGGATTATTTCGTATCATCAAAACCTCTGCCTGTCCTTATAACAGGTAAGCTAAAACTTTTATCCTTCTTTTTTAAAATAAAGAAGAAATTCAGTAGTGCTTCAATTTTAACAACATTCTATCTATTAGTAATTTTTTGATTTAATTCTTATTTTCACCATGCATTATGTACGCTGTGACAGAGTTCCTAGAAAAACGGAATTGCAAGATAACCTGATCGCATCAAAGAACGGTATTGCATACTTAACAGGCTTGTATAAACTGCTTAATGATTTCAATCTCCAAGGCAAGATAAGTCTCAAGGCTACGGGTTAAACTTGATTAAGACTAAAAATAGCGTTGCTGCATTCGTGTCCAAAACTACTATTATATAAAAGAAGAATAGGCAGACGTGAATTGACGACATTAGTGTGACGTCATTTCCACAACTGTTTCCAAACAAATACAATGTAAACATTTGTTTAATATTGTATTTAAGAGTGTTTTCTTGACAAACTTGGAGATTTTTGTTTGGCTATCGATTTTATGGGTGATTTTTGTTGGCACAGAGCAATAAATTGTTCTGTTGCAACCAGAATACGATTGGAAATAAGCCCAGCTTGGTGATGAACTGTGACTACAATTTGGCGAGATTCAAAGGTTAAGCAAACAAAAGGTTAAAAGTTTTAGCAAACACGTTATCCTTAAATAATGAATATCAATTTCAAAAATAACAATTTAAAAATCTATCACCGAAGTCTATGGCAGTTTCAATGATAAATGACGCTTAACAGCAAATGTTTGGAAACAATATGACGTCACAACTAATGTCATCTATTCAATGACTTCCCATGTTTATCAGCAGTATCATTCAACCACGATGACTTGCTTGTCAACATTTGGAAAGCCTCTACATTGGCTTCAAGGAACGATCCCAGGACATTTCTAAATATGAGCTTACAAAACTGTGTTTTAGACCCTTTTTCCAAAGGCAGGATCATCTCAGTTAGAAGAATAAAACTGACGACAAATGAGGAGTTAAAAATTAAATTCAAATATTTCTACCAAGAGTTTTGAGTGTAGAAGTCGATTTCGCAACTGTATTCAGGATTATGGTCGATTGTTCAACAATTTCTAATAGCATTCCCATCTTCATATTTAGCAGAACATGGATTTTGTGCTGTAACAACATTGGTATCGGCTCCATGTTACTATCGATTGTTTTTAAGTAAAATCGAGCCTGATTTTAAGAAGCTCTTTAAAATGCATCAAATTAAGCCTTCTTATTAGATAAGTTAGAATTTTAATATATATAAGGAAATTTCCCCCTTTCGATGAAGTATCAACTGTAACCGTGCGGCCATCTTTGTTAGAGAAGGAAAGCGCTTATTTTGTATTCTATAACATAAGTGATGAATTTATTTCTTAATTTTTGATATTTAAGCTGTATTATTTTCTTCATCTGTATTAAGCTGTATTATTTTCTTCATCTTTTAAGCTGTATTATTTACTTGATTTGAAGTTATTCTTTGCTATACTTATCGAAATGCTGGTGCATGCGCAAATCGTACTATTACTGCGCATACGTAGTTTAGGAATCACTCGACTCGTTCTTCCCTACTAGCATTTGAAACTCCAACCAAGATGGCGATAATGGCTTCAATCGGACCTAATGCATTTGATAGGATATGCCTCCTCTACTACTCCTAGCTCTATGCATCAAACCCCCTGCAAAAAAGGAATAAAAGTTTTAGTTTATTTTATAACAGGTTAAAACTTTTATTTCTCTTTTTTAAATAAAGAAATTCAGTAGCGTTTCAATTCCAACAATATTCTATGTATTAGTAATTTTTTTAAATTTAATTCTTGTTTTCATGATGCATTGTTTACGCTCTAATTTCTCAGGAACGGGAGGGTATATTGAAATATTCACTAGAAAATGGGGCACCAATTCAAAAAAGATTGTGAACCTATGAGCTAGAGATTTGATTACGATCACATATACTCAAAAGCCACCAATACAAAAAGCACAATCTGCTTATTGTGGATAATCTATTAGGCTCTGTCGTTAAATAAAATTGACATCCAATTATTTCTACAATGAGTGCTCATGCTCTATCATCAACGATACGTCGATGGTATAGCATGCGCACTCACTGAATTCTACGACACTAACGACTTTTAAGTATGGGTGCGTATATAAAAAGCATGGAAAAAAGGCAACAGAGAGGCACTTTGCCAATTGAGAAAATGCTAAGAATTTGGCGGAATCTCAAGGAGAAGATTTAGAGAAAGCAACTCATTTATGGAACCAGTATAAAAATGAGTAGGAATGTGACATTCAGCATGGTATTGTACCGAGCTTCGGGGTTCGTGTTGATTGAGAGTTGAATAAAACAACCAGTTAATTAACACAAGACTTTTATTCGTAAAAATTCCAGCTGTAGCAATAACAATTAACACAGCACAATTCTTCAGATACGAGAAGAAACAGTTCACAGGTTTCAAATACCTCAGACAGCTTCACTAGCAGTCACGACTAATCGTTTTCACAAAACTGAAAACTAAACTAACTCACTTCTAAACTTCTAAACATGTTGAGGAACAAAGCATACATCAGCGAAGCTGCTTTTACTTCTTCGTCTTGATGTATTAAATCGGACAGTAAGGAAAAGAAATAGGTAGGAAGAGTCTGGTGGCTAAGAGAGGAGGGGGAGAGGGTTCGTCCGAAAGGCGAACGCTCATTGAATGGTGGCTACAAGCCGTCATGAGAAAAGAGATTTTTTTTTTGAACAAGAAATTCTGGTTAATATATGTGGGATAAGTAACAAAATATTTACAATATTTACAATTTGGAATGGAAATGGCTGGACAGAACCGCGTCACTGATGTAATTTGCGGCCAGCGGTCTGATTTTAACATCCTCTGCTAAGTTAGTGCAGTAACAAATTTCATTGAATTTCGCCTCTTTGCAATTCTCATCTTCTTTGAAGAATTTAATGTTAAGCGTGGCAATATGTTGTGAGAGGTAATCAATCTTCAGGTCTCTCTGAATAGATTTATTCGTTAGGTAATAAGGTGCTCCGAGAAGGCTGCGCAGCATTTTATTTTGGAAAATATTAAGGGATTTGATTGTGGTTTTGTCTGCAGTACACCAAGGTGGGGATGCATAAGTTATTATTGGTCGGATCATGGAGGTGTAGATAAGTTTTTTCAGTTTGATGTTAGCGTTACTTTTATAGCCAATTAAAGGTCGTAGATGTTGAAGTGCAGCATAAGCTTTTGTGATTTTCTTTTTTACGTGGGGTTTCCATGATAAATTTTGGTTGATGGTGAGGCCTAGATATTCGGCGTTTACGACAAATGGAATTTCTTCTCCGTACATTGAGAGGACCTCGGTTCGGGTGGTTAACTAACTCACTATGTCTGGCTGCGGTATTTATATCTGACTTGGTGGAGAAATTTACCAGTTTCGCCAAGGCTCTGGAAGCTTCTAGGCTATCCCGCAAAATATTGGTCCTAGAGCTTAGGTGATGGATGTTTCCAGAAGTATCTATTTCTCGCCAAGGCGCCAAATTTCTCGCCAAAACATCACAAAGTTACCAAATTACTAGAAAAACCACTTTTAACGAACAAAATTTCTAAATACCGCAACTTTTGCCCAAAATGTGATTATTTCCAATCTGTCTGAGGTATTTTATGATAAATACAATTATTATTTGTAAATTTGTAACAGTATAGATTTGGTTTGGGTGCATTGCTCAGTGGTAATTTTGTTGCACACGAGGACAAATTAGAGCATGGAATTGTGTAGAGAACGATAAGATTTGTTTGATTAGGATGATTCAGATACTAATTTTTAAATTTAATAACAAGTTATGGCTCAAAAATTGTGCCGTTTTTCCTATAACATAACGTACAATCCGAGTGTATAACTTTGCCTCTTCATTTAGTTCTGGAGATGAGCCTCGGGTTTTGACATTCTTATAACAAGGTATTCTTTTCCAGATTGGGTGTTCGCAGAGAATGTTACATTGTATTAGTGTTACATTACATTTAAATTTTCATAAATTCATTGTGATGATCAGAAATAAATTTTTATCCTTCAAAAAAGGTGCACATAAAAGGTCTCTTATATGCCGGCAAATCATGTTTGTTCTTATTTGCCGGCAAATAACGTTTGTACAAATAACATGTATAAATATCTGTGGAAAAGAAGATTTTATCCTCCCCGAAAAGTCTTCAGGCACTTGAT
This sequence comes from Latrodectus geometricus, assembly GCA_026290005.1. NCBI lineage: Eukaryota > Metazoa > Arthropoda > Arachnida > Araneae > Theridiidae > Latrodectus > Latrodectus geometricus. The sequence continues at coordinate 62,107 of JAPDSC010032059.1, read as the reverse complement.
AGTGTTGTTTGCGCGAAGGAAGTTTTCTTTTTTCAAATCATTCTAATTTCATACTACATTAGTATTTCGATGTACTTTTTTCATAATGCCTATTCATTTAATAACTTTATTTGTACTTAAGCTTATATGTTGCATGACGTTTAAATAAAAATTCATAAAAACTGGAGTTTACTAAATACAAGTCTTATAAAATCATGAAAATGAGTGCAAAAATGCTGTATAGATTGCATAATTTTTACATTATTTGAAAGTAACAGGAAAAATTCTAAAAATACTTTTCTTAACGCATAAAATTTTATGCATTTCAGTAATGGACATTAATAAGTTAGTTTTTGGTACTTTGCAAGTTTTCAAAATAAATGTGATGAATATATTTAAAGTCAATTTTACATTTATGTGTTTGTTACAGATTGCAAATGGAATTGAAATTCAGATTAGGTAAAGACAATTCTTACCTTACATTTATATGTTCATTATCGTTTGGAAATAAACACAGGGGGATAGGTCAACCCCGGACATATGCTTCTAAACCCAAGGACCAAGAAAACAGATAGTCCTGTCCTCACGAGGGTAGTCATGATATTGAGTTTGAATAGACGACATTAGTCATGACGTCATATTGTTTCCAAACATTTGCTGTTAAGCGTCATTTATCATTGAAACTGCCATAGACTTCGGTGATAGATTTTTAAGTTGTTATTTTTGAAATTGATATTCATTATTTAAGGATAACGTGTTTGTTGAAACTTTTAACCTTTTGTTTGCTTAACCTTTGATTCTCGCCCAATTGTAGTCACAGTTCATCACCAAGCTGGGCTTATTTCCAATCGTATTCTGGTTGCAACAGAACAATTTATTGTTTTGTGCCAACAAAAATCACCTACAAAATCGATAGCCAAACAAAAATCTCCAAGTTTGTCAAGAAAACATTCTTAAATACAATATTAAACAAATGTTTACATTGTATTTGTATGGAAACAGTTGTGGATATGACGTCCCACTAATGTCGTCAATTAACATGTTTTAGAATAAAATTAAGGCAGAAAATAAAACAAAATTTTAGGTTTTCAAATCTTAACGCAAGTTGCATGGCAGAAAATAATTTGTGATTATTTTTCATACAAAATATAACTTATGTGTATGAATTCAAATAAAATACATCGTGAAGAAAAGTGGATGTTTTTAATTAAAAACTCTCTAAATATTTTTCAATGTTTTTACTTTGTTTTGAAAATTGTGCAATTTTTTTATTTTTATTTTTTGAATAGTTAATTTCACTTTGCTTTATATGGGAATAACAATATAATTTGTAGAGTGAAATATGATATACATTAAGTTAATTTTCTATCAATTCTTTACGATTTCAAAATGTTGGAATTTATTCTCGTAGGGGTCTCCAGTTCTGAAAGTCTCTTATTCAATTTCTGTATTATAGAAAACGCTTAGGTATTTTTAGCCATTACTTCAAGTTTAAGTAATTGCGACTGAGAGTGTTGTTTATTTAAAAGAAAAACAATTTTCTTAACATATCACATATTCGTTACCATTATAAAAACAGTGCAAAAAAAACTTAAATGTCATATCTTGTTGTTCAACAGTGATCGGCGGGTCCAGTACCTTCTAATCCGAAGTCTAATCACAAAGACACAGTAATCCAAAACTTGTTTACTATGGTATAACATTTAATTATAACTTTTCTTAATGCAATAAAGAAGTGTATAATCATATTTTATTCTCACCAAGAGTAATTTGTGCCTATGCATTGAACGACTTGATAACGATCTTTCTTTTTATTTATTTTTGATCAGTGAGAATAATTAAAATAACTTAATAAAAATCACATATATATTATAGATAAAAATAAATAAATTTAAGGAAAAAAAAATGTTAGATAACCATTTTTTTTTTTTAAAGGAAAGTGACACAATATTTTCATGAAATTTTTTTAAAAATATTATTTAAAAATTTAAAGGATTTTTTTTCCTTAAAAACATTTTTGTTTTGTTACAGTTAAATATGCAGTAACTTAGATGAAAAATTGAATTGTTTGTCTAACGCTTTGTCCAAGAACAGGATTTTCATTCCTCTTTGGAACTATTATTCGAGAGGAATTTGCCTCAGATATACTGGGATATCAGAAGATTTGGATGAAAGATCTTCACATGTTTTTACTGTATATATTCTTTCTCATAATAGGTTATTTTAAAAATTATTTGTCTTAAAAATAATACAGTTTTACGCTAATAAATAATTAAGGACTAAAAATTTGAATATTCCAGAAAATAATTTTTTCTAACCTAGAATTTATAGATTTATAATGAAAGAAAAATGAACATATCAATATTAGTCCTGCGAAACATAATAATCTTGTATTTTTGATTATGTGCAAATAGACGACATTAGCTGTGACGTCATATTGTTTCCAAACATTTGCTGTTAAGCGTCATTTATCATTGAAACTGCCATAGACTTCGGTGATAGATTTTTAAATTGTTATTTTTGAAATTGATATTCATTATTTAAGGATGACGTGTTTGCTAAAACTTTTAACCTTTTGTTTGCTTAACCTTTGATTCTCGCCAAATTGTAGTCACAGTT